>PVIR01002005.1:0-110132 GCA_004026965.1 Petromus typicus
CATGACCCGCTGCTCTGGGACATCGGTGAGCCACCAGCTCCAGACTCTTCTCTTGTCCTGTCCCCGAGCTGATGTCTGCCCCGGGACTAGCCCAAACCTGCCCAGGCTCCCAGGACGCTGGGCAAACTTGGCAGCCTGAAACACAGCCCTGAAGGACATTATCCAGATAATTAAGCAAACGTAAACGGCACAGTGGTACACGTCTGTCATCCCTGTCCCCAGGGAGGCCAGAGCAGGAAGGTGGAAAGTGAGCCCAGCCTGAGCGGCTCAGTGAGACTCCATTTTAAAATAAAAAATCGCCAGGCACGGCGCCTCACGCTATAATCCCAGCGCTGGGAAGGCTGGGCCAGCAGAGATTGAGGCTGGCCTGGACTGCATGGCGAGACCCTGTCTCAAAATCAATTAATCAATTAAGTAAAATTTTAAGAGAGCTGGGGAGGTAGGTACCCAATGTGAAGGCCCTGGGCTCAGCCCTGTGAACTGTACCCCTGCCAGAATCCTGGGCTCAGCGCACACCCTGGCAACCCCTGCCACCTGTCCCCAACCTCCCGGCCCTGCCCCTTCATGGCAGGCGCTCCCCCATCCCCCACTCCCTCCCTCGGGCCTGGACCTGCTCTCTTGCTCTCCCTTCTTCACCTGGATGGTCTTTCTGCCCTTCCCGCCTCACCCAAAACGCCCTGCCCTGGGGGCCCTCCTGCCTCCAGGCTCCCCAGCGCCAGGCGGTGAGAGGTGCCCAAGCCTCAAGCCAACCCCTGCCCCCCCAGGCTGGCTGCAGGAGCTGGGCCGGAGGCTGGATGCGCCCTTCGTGAACGGCTCAGCGGGGCCCTCGCGGCGCAGCGCCTACATCGCAGCGCTCTACTTCACGCTCAGCAGCCTCACCAGCGTGGGCTTCGGCAACGTGTGCGCCAACACAGACGCCGAGAAGGTGTTCTCCATCTGCACCATGCTCATTGGCGGTGAGCCGACCCGCGCCGGGCACGGGCACGGGCACGGGCACGGGAGGGCGAGGCCCGCGGGTGCCCGCCTCGCTGGGTGCCCTGGGCCCGGCCCCCGTGACGCCCCGCCCACCTGTCCAGCGCTGATGCACGCTGTGGTCTTCGGCAACGTCACGGCCATCATCCAGCGCCTGTACTCGCGCCGCTCGCTGTACCACCGCCGTGTGAAGGACCTGGAGGACTTCGTGCGCGTGCACCGCCTGCCGCGGCCGCTGAAGCAGCGTGTGCTGGAGTACTTCCAGACCGCCTGGGCTGCCACCAGCGGCATCGACGCCAACGAGGTGTGCGGCGCTGCTCCCGCCGGCAGGGGGCACCGCCTCCCCTGGTGGTTCTAGAACCAAGGCACACAGGCCTGGCGGGCACCCGACCCAACCCTGGTCCTGTGCGCTGGAAGTAAGGGGGCCAGAGGGGCTCCATAAATCAGTGTGGCGTGGTGGCCACCCCTGTCATCCCAGCACTTGGGAGGCTGAGGCAGGAGGATCGCTTTGAGTTCAAGGCCAGCCTGGACCGAATAGTGAGACTCTGTAGGAACGTGGGCGTAGAAGGTTTGGTGGCAGAGACAGGGCCAAGGGAGTTCAGCACTCAGGGGCACTGAGTGGGCAGGGAGGGGGCAGGAGGAGGCTGGAAAGCCTTGGTTTAGCCTGGCTCCTGTCAGACCTCAGGACTGGAGCAGGGCAGATTGCCAGAGTTTCTGAGGGAGGATGAAGGCCAGTGTGGCCAGTGCCCAGGTGCAGCGAGACACTGGAGGGACTCTGGCATCGTGCTGGAGCAAAGTGGGGAGCAGAGGAGTCATGGGCCAGGGTGGGGCTCAAGGAGGAAGGTGGGAGGCCCGGGGGGTGCAGAGCCCAGGAACCCATGGGTGGCAGAGCCGGGGGCTGGCGCCAAGGTGGGTAAAGGTGGGGAATGAGGAAGAAGCCAGGGCCTGAGCCGGAGAGTGAGGCGCAGTGCGGGAGGGAGGATCTCTGGGGACACTGCCAGGGCCAGGAGCAGTTGGGCTGGGCTAGCGTGGCCTGCGGAGGGCTCTGTGTGGGGGATGGGCTGGAGGGTGGGGGACGGGCTGTGAGGGCCAAGGGTAGGTCCAAGCTGATCCCTCTCAGCCACCCGTTCTGGTTACAGCTAATCCGCTGGGTGGCTCTGGGCCAAGGACAGTTACAGCCCCATGCTGCAGACTGGGAGGGGACATGGTCTCTGTGCGGGAAGGTAGGCCAGGAGCTGGACACGGCCAGGAGACTGAGGTCAGGCATGCAGGAGACGTCCTGGAGGTCAGCATCAGGCATCTTCCTGCATGAAGAGCAGATGCGTGTGGACGCTGGCGCAGTGGTCACGGCAGCTGGAATGACCTCTGCCCTTATGCAGCTACTGCGCGACTTCCCAGATGAGCTCAGAGCCGACGTTGCCACACACCTGCACCGGGAGATCCTGCAGCTGCCACTGTTTGGGGCGGCCAGCCGAGGCTGCCTGCGGGCACTGTCCCTGCACATCAAGACCTCCTTCTGCGCCCCGGGCGAGTACCTGCTGCGCCGTGGGGACGCCCTGCAGGCGCACTACTACGTGTGCTCCGGCTCCCTGGAGGTGCTGCGGGACGGCACGGTGCTGGCCATCCTGGGTGAGGGTCCTCACGCCACCTGCCCGGGTCTGCCCCAAGGTTTGAGTGGCTAGGAGTCTAACTGGGGCTTTCCTCTCCCTAATCCCCTGACCACACCCAAGCCACTGGCCTTCCCTGATGACTGCCCGCAAGTCCCTGGGCCTTTCCTTGGCCTCATCTCCCAACTCCATTGACTGCTTCCCAATGACCCTGACCGCTGTTGACTTTTACTCTCACTGGCCACTGCGGGGATGATTGCCTAGCCAGCTGTCATCCACAGCCCTCCTCACAAGCCCATCACTGTCTCCTGCCTCGTCTGTCATCCTGCACTGACTTTTGTCCAAGTCCTTTGATGATCTACACCAGGCCCTCATCCAGCCCTTCCCGCCATCCTTCAATAGACCACCATCCCTCAGACCCATCTACCAGCCCTCCCCTCTTCCGTCAGTCATCCATGCCTTGTCCCCCATCCCCCATCCGCCCGCCCACCCGCCCACCATCCATACAGCCGTCCTCTCAGGCCCCCGCTGCAGCTAACTGCTGTCATCTTTCTCCGCAGGGAAGGGGGATCTGATTGGAGCAGACGTCCCTGAGCCAGGCCCAGACGCTGGGCTGAGGCCAGGCCCAGGCTGCGTGCTGAAGACCAGCGCTGATGTGAAAGCCCTGACCTACTGTGGGCTGCAGCAGCTGAGCAGCCAGGGTCTGGCCGAGGTCCTGCGGCTGTACCCCGAGTATGGGGCCGCCTTCCGGGCTGGTTTGCCCCGAGACCTCACCTTCAACCTGCGCCAGGGCATCAACCCCAGTGTATGTCGACGCCGAGTCCTTTCTTCCTACACTGATCACTGCCACCCCACAGAGCCCAGGTCCCTGGACACACTGCCTCAGCCTTTCTGTCCTCTGACCCAGATGGTGCTCCTCCCCCTGTTTCCAACGCTTCCCGTGTCCCATGAGCACCTTTGGCTCACCCTGATTCCCTGGAGCCAGAGTTAGGGCGCCTGACTCAGTTTTGCACAAAGGCCCCAAGTTTTTCACGTGAGCCCGTCCACGTGGATGGATGGATATAGACATGCGTGGGTGGGTGCAGGATGGATGGACAGAGGTGGGTTGGCCCAGGGGTAGGACGCCTGCCTGAACCTCTGCTGTCCCCACAGGGCCTCAGCCGCAGCGCCCGGTCTCCCCGCCTCTCCCAGGTAAGCCCTTTCTGGGTGGTGAGTGGGGAGCAGTGTGTGGTGGGTGCTGTCCTGGCCCCTCCGCAGCACTGATGTCCATCCGCCCACAGCCCTGCTCCGACAGCCTCGGCTCGTCCTCGGACAAGACTCTGCTGTCCGTCACAGAGGAGCCCAGGGGAGGTCCCAGGCCCCCGAGGTCCCTCCTGCTGCCCACCCTCAGCCCTGCTCGGCCCCGAGGCTCCCTGGTCAGCCTCCTGGGCGAGGAGCCGCCTCCGTTCTCTGCACTGGTCTCCTCTCCTTCCCTGTCCCCCTCCCCTTCCCCCCTCGGCCCTCCCAGGGGCTCTGCGGCCTGGAAACCCCCTCAGCTTCTCATTCCCCCGCTGGGGACCTGCGGACCTCCAGACCTCAGTCCCAGGTGAGATGCCAGGCTCCTCCGCCTTTCGAGTATGCCCTGGCCCCAGAGCCTGCGCGGACTCTGTCCCTGCATTCCCACGAGTGCCCCCCCATCTCCCTCAGCTGCCCCCGCCTTCTCACCCACCCCTGTGGTCACTGCTCTCCCGATCTGTGGCTGAGGCGCTTTCACCCTCTGCCCAGGCCGCGCTGGCCTTCCACCCTCAGGGTGCTGACAGGCCGTGCCCTATCCCCAGGGTAGTGGATGGCATCGAGGACTCGGGCAGCACAGCCGAGGCCCCTACATTTCGGTTCAGCAGGAAGCCCGAGCCCCCAAGGCCCCGCTCACAGGGGCCCCCTGCAGGTAAGGGCCAGCTGCGGGGGCGCCTCAGTCAGTGACCCTTGTGGTATCCACCTTCAGTCCGCCCGTGTCCACCCGTCATTCACCCGCGCTCCTCCATTCATTCACCCCCGGTCCAGCCCACTCTCAGCAGGGTCTGCCACCCCGCCAGGGGCGCCCCGACAGACTGACCTGGACACACCCTTGGAGAGGTCCCTTCCTGGGGTAGGGGCCAGCTGTGTATCCAGACAAACGATTCTAAAATCAGGTACAGAATATCACAGCTGAGACAAAAACAGGACTGTTAGGAGAGGAGAGGACCCTTGGGTTGCTTCTTAGAGTACCAGGGTTAGAGTACCAGGGTTAGAGTACCAGGATTTGATGGCGCAGGCCTGCCAGCCAGCACTCTAGAAAGCTAACAGTTTACAACTTTAAGCCCAGCCTGGGGAATTTAGTGACTCAAAACTGGAACTCAAATAAAGGTCTGGGGATGTAGTTCAGTGTGAAGGACCTGGGTTCAATCTCCAGCACTAAAAAAGAAAAGAAAAAGTGGTTAGCACAGGACTTTGAGCTGTGGGGCAGGGACCAGGGGAGGCTCCGCCCAGAGCGGAGGACGGAGGGATGAGGCTGGGAGTTCCAGGCCTTCATACCAGCCCTAGGGCGTGATGCCATGTTCCTGACCCAGAGCCCTTCCTCCTGCCCCTGCCTGCGCCCCAGCGGCCCTGTTCCAGCCTCGCCCTCACTTCTTCTCCTGCAGGCGCCAGGCTGGGCCCGGACCTGGCTACTGAGGCAGAGGTGGTGAAGGAGAAAGTCTGCAGGCTGAACCAGGAGGTGGGTGTCTCAGGGCTCTGGAGCCAGGGCCCTGCGTTCCAACCCATGGCCTTGTGCAAGTCCCGTAAGCTCGCAGGACTTGAGCTTCCTCACCTACGATGGGAGAGAGGACAGCCCACCCTCCTGAGGACTCTGTCCCTGCACTCTGTCCCTCCTGAGGGTGGGCTGTGCACGGCTGCTGCAGGGACTCAGTAAAGCACTCCTGCCCCGCCTGAGTTTGCAGCCTGCCATGAGGACCTCTCCTCTGAGCCTGTCCACAGGGTGGGACTCTGCCTGCCCCGCCTCCCCCACCTCCCCCAGCCTGGGAGAGGAGCGCAGCACTGAAGTAAGTGTCCTGGAGCAAGAGGACCGGAGGCTGAGACTTTGCGTCCTGGGAACCGCCAGAGCGCTGAACCCGGCCAGGACCAACCCAGAGTCAGCAGGCCAAGTGCAGCCTCCACCTCCTCCCCAGGGATCTCAGTGCTGTCCGTTGCCATGGTGCCACCAGGCCCACCCCAGGGAGCCTTCCTGGGACTCTGATAAACAGCTGGCACCCCACGGGGTGGGGCCTGGGCTGGACCTGCCCTGTGCTCAAGATGAAGGGGAAGTCTTGCCAGAAGCGACCCCCCACTTTTCGACCAGAGGTGCCCAAAGCTGAGTGCCTGTCAGAATCACCTATTAAAATAGATTCCTGGGGGCTGGAGACTTAGCTCAGTGGTTCTGGCATCTGCTGGGGAAGCACAAGGTCCTGAGTTCAACCCCCAGTAACCACACACCACAATGCTGGGCATAGTGGCTCATGCCTATGATCCCAGCACTCGGGAGGCAGAGGCAGGAAGATGGCTGTGAGTGCAAGGCTGGCCTGGGCTACATAGTGAGGCCAGGGCCAGCCTGAACTACAAAGCGAGACTCTGTCTCCAATAAAATAAGATAAAATGAAATAATATAAAAGAGATTCCTGGCAGGTGTGGTGGTCCTTACCTGCAATCCCAGCACTCTGGGAGGCTGAGGCAGAATGGTTAAAAATGCAAGACCAATCGGGCCACTTTGATAACTTAGTAAGACCCTGTCTCAAAGTAAAAAGAGCTGGGGATGTAGCTCAGTGTGAAGGCCCAAGGTTCAATCCCAAGTACTGAAAATAATGCCGATTCCTGGGACCCACTCAGTGGGGGTAGACCTGGGCTGGGCCCTGGAAATCTCCACCAACTGCATTTGCAGGAGTCTGAACCACACTGTAGGTACTCGAGCTTGGGACGATGGCCGGCCGCAGCCCATGACCCCTCGGGGCACATGTCTGCATTCTGCCGCAGGGACAGAGGGCAACAGCACTACCTGCTGCCCTAGAGCCTTCTTGGAGGAGCCGGGGTGTTGTCCTGGGCTTCCTCCTGCGGTGAGGGCCAGAACTCAGGAGACCGCAGCCCCTGCAACACCCTGAGATGCCTCGCTGTGTCTTCAACAGATTTCCCGCCTCAACCAGGAAGTGTCTCAGCTGAGCCAGGAGCTGCGGCATGTGATGGGCCTGCTGCAGGCCCGCCTGGGTCCCCCAGGGCCCTCGGCCCCCGCAGCCTGGCCCCCCGGCCCGCCTCATCCCCCGCGGAGGCAGTCGCGCAGCCCTCCACGTGCCCCTAGACCTCCCCGTAACCTGCAGGACACGCTTGCTGAGGTGCATTGCTGGCCCGGTGCGGGGACAGCGGAGATGGGGTCCACACCGCCTGCACCGGCCCCCTGTCCCTCAGAGCTGGACTCGCTGAGACCCTCTCCGGTGCCGGAGGCTTCACCTCTGACCCCAGGGCTGGCCCGGCCCAGCCTCCAGTCCAGGTCGGACACACTGCACTGACCCTGGCCTGGGCCCAGGCCTGTCTGTGGCAGGTACTGCCGCCTGCCGCTGGGGAAAAGCTGGGCCCTCAGCCTCCTGCTTTGAGGTCGATAGCCACCAGCAGGTCTGGCTGGCTCTGGATTCTCTGGACTTCTGCCCCTATCCCTTCTGCAAATCTTCCGCTGTCCTCGCCGCCCAAGGCCTCGAATCCAGCAGTAAAGAGGGACTGCAGAGCCTGCTGGGCCAAGCAGATGCCATATGCTTCTTCTCCCAAGATCCGGAAGCAGGTAGAGAGCCTGGCCTGGGGTGGGCGGGGCCCCAGGCCCATCCTGGAAATGAAGGCTGAGGCAGGGACAGGCAGGACCCTTTGTCCCCCAGGAAGGGCCTTCCACTGTGGATGTGGCTCCGTGATGCTTGGGCCCTTCTGTCCCAGCCCCTGGGCAGTCTGCTGGAGACCCTGGGGCAGTGTTATTTTGAAAAGGGCACATTTGCAATCCTAGTTGGCAATCAGGATGTCTTTGGCCCTTCCCATCTGCCTAGACTGGAAGGGCTCCCAGTATACACAAGAAACACACTGACAACCCCCAATATGTATTTGGTGGCTCTCAGAGCATTTTTCTAAAATATGAATTGAATGCCAACAATTAAAAAAAGCTAGGTCACATCAAAGTCCAGTATTCCACCTGGATGTGATCGCACAGACCTGTAGCCTCAGCACTCTGGGTGGCTGAGACAGGAGAACTGCAAGTTCAAACCCAGCCTGGGAATGTTGAAAGACCTTGCCTCAAAATTGTAAAAAGTGAGGGCCAGGGATTTGGCTCAGTGGTTCTGGCGTCTGCTAAGGTCCGGAGTTCAATCCCCGGTAACCACACGCCACAGTGCTGGGCATGGTGGCTCATGCCTGTAAGCCCAGCACTTGGGAGGCAGAAACAGGATTGCTGTTGAGTTCGAGGCTGGCCTGAGCTACATAGTGAGTGCAGGGCCAGCCTGAACTACAAAGCGAGACCTGGTCTCAAAAAAATAAAAATAATTGTTTTTTTAAGTGTAGGGCATCTTTCACCCTGAAGCAATTACTGGCAGTCACTAGGACTGCTCCCAGCCTTTTCTGGGGTGGAGACCACTCAGGATTAAGCTCTGGAGTTTGCACGGTGTTCCACCCACCACACTCACCCCACTTTTTTTTTTAAACGTACCCTTACTAAGTCCCTAAATTGCTCAGGCTGGGTTTGAACTTTGTGAGCCTCTGATCCCACTGGGGGGGGTCACCATGCCCCATTTAGGTGGGATCTATAGTCCCCAATTCTTTGTAGCCCCCGTTCTCTGGATCATTTCCTGACACCCAGTGGGCTTCTATAGTTTGAATTCTTTGTCTGGCCTCTGTGGGTATCGAGTTTGCAAGCTCTGCTTGGGGGTGGGCTCCTGGATCTGTGCCTAGGGTGCTTCTTGGGCCCCGAATGTCTACTTCTAGCTCAGGCTCTGCCTGCCAGCACCTGTGTCTCTGTCTCCGCAGGCTGTCATGGGCTGGTGTCTGCTGCTGGTCGGCAACTCAAAGTGTTCCAGGGTCCCTGCCGATCGACCACCTGAACTAGGCTCTTCTTCACTTCCAGTGGTGTCCACTCAGGGCCTAGGCTTCTCCAAACCTGGGTCCAGCCCTCCTTCCACTCAACACCCAGGTTCACTTTTGGATAGAAAATAAACTTCTATTTTTGTAGCCCTTAGCACTGGCTGTTTCTGGGGTTTGGGCTGACTGCCCCAGGGCTTTGGAGGAGCCGATGACAGTCATCCCCACCACCCCAGGGCCCTGTTGCTGTCTCTAGGAAGGGCAGAGACGCCAGCCAACCCCCTGGGCACTGCATGAGGCACCAGGGAGCCCAGGGGTGAGAGAAACCTTAATGAGTCTCTATGGGCCTGTTGCAGTCCCTCCTCCCCTCCCTGGGTCAGGCCCACATCCAGCCCTGCAAAGAGGGGCTCAGGGGATCCTGCTGTGTGTACGGGACTGCTGCGAGCCAAGGGTGGGGGGTGTCAGCAGCTAAGAACCAGCCAGCAGTCTCTCTGCCCTCCTAAAACCTGTCTTCTCACGCGGCTTTCACAGCTCTGAGGGTCAGTGCTGGAGGAGCAGGAGGGCCTGGGGTGGAGCCGGCTGTGGCGGCAATCGCTGTGATAGCAGCACTGGGAAGGCTGAGGCAGGAGGATCACTGGAAGCCAACAGTAAGTTCAAATCCAGCTCACATTACAGAGAGACGCAGGCAGAAGGGCTGCTGTGAGTTCGAGGCCAGCCTGAACTACAAAGCAAGACCCTATTTCAAAAGAGTGAAAGAAAGAAAGAGAGAGACAGAGAAAACGAAAAGAAACAAGCACCCTGTCGACCAGGTGGAAGTAGGTGTGGTCACTGCTATTTTTCAGGTTGTCCAGACAGGTCAGTTCTCCAGCTTTGGCTCCACAGTATGTAGTTGGCTAAGCCGGTGTCCGACAGAACAGAGGCCACAGCTGTCTCGAGGGAGTTTTGATTTCACACAGGTTTTTGTTGCTGTTGTTTAAACAGAATTTCATTATGTAGTTCAGGATGGCGTGGAACTCTCGCTATGTACCCTAGGCTGGCCTGGGACTCGCGGTGATCCTCCTGCCTCAGCCTCCAGACTGCTGGGATGACAGGCGTGCGCCACTGCGGGTCGGCTCTGCACCCAAGTTTTTCGTAGTATCCCTTTGAGAGCCTTAGAAAGCGCAGATACAGACTAGCGTTGGGAGGCGTGGTTCCAGCCACAGCTGGAAGGCACCAGGCGGGAACTCCGGCCTCAGCAGAGTGGCTGTGGATGTTGTGGGGCGGTCCTGGGTGTCGCGCACCGCTCTGTAGTCCTCTGGACGTCGTGCCACCCCGCTAGCCCCCAGAGCCCGCCCTCGGCGCGGACTCGACCCGAGAGCACCGAGCGGCTCCTTCCTGGAAGGAGAGCGCCCGAAGGCGCTGACTCCCCAGCTTCGGGGTTGGCTCTGTTCTACGAAGGGTATCGGCGCCGCCGTCCCGCCCCGTCCCGCCCGGCGGACTACGAGTCCCACCAGGCCCCGCGCACTCCGCCCGCCTCTCCCGTGGCCCCAACGGAGCAGCTCAAGGGCCGCCCGTCTTGCTTTCCATTGGTCCCTCGCCCTGTCAGTCACCAGGAGCATGGAGGGGCGGGGAGAAGGTGGAGATCCGGATCCGGAGCGGCGGAAAGGCGGAAGTGGAGGCCGGAGCCTGGGACACCGCGGGGGGGTGGGGGGAGAGGAGCGGAGTCGGCCCGAGCCCCCGCCCCACAGAACGCCGCCTCCCGGGAGCCACGGTGAGTGTTCCCGTCCCGGGATCAGGGTCTCGCCTGCGCGGAAGCGTCCTCGGAGCCACCCTTCCTCCCACCCAGTCCCGTTTTAGGGGGATACTGACCCCTCCCCCGACCCGTAGCCCCCCTCTGTAGGCGCTCCCGGGCGTCGGGCCAAAGGGGGAACCTCTCTTTACTTTGCCAGCTTGTCATGCAGGAGCCTAGGGAACCTCCGCGGCTCGGCCCGGCCTCTAGCCCGGTGGTGGAGAGGGGGACCCCAAGTTCCTCTTCCCCTGCTCCGGAAATGTGAGGGGCTCCGCCAGTTGCGAAGTAACTTGTCTCCTTTCTCGTTTAGAGGTGTCAGGGATTGCTGTCTGTCCTCGCTTTTCTTGCCCTCGTCCCACCAGAAACAGTTGTCCCCTCCAGCCTTGGAGAATTTTCTTTATCTCGCTTTCCTTCGGGCGGCTGGTGGCGGGCGGGGGAGGGGTCTGGGCTAGTCAGAGCCTCGGCTCTGAAGTAAGTTTGCTTCTCGGCTCTGCTCCTCACTTCCTCTCCCTCCCAAGTCAGGACCTCGGCAGAGTTTGAATTCAGGTCACCGAGTAGGGACAAGCTGTCTTCTTGTTTTGTCCCCCGTTCCCCAGCCCTGTCCTCTAGTTCGCTTGTTTTCTCCATATCTCTCTTCCTGCCTCTGAAGAATTTAGCTGAGGCTTGCTCAATCTTAGCACTAGATCACAGATCCGGGTGGATCTGCCCATTCATTATCTTCTCTCCTCTCCCTCCCGCCTCCCCCCAGCTCAGGCTCAGTCCTGCCCTCCTAGAGCGTGGGAATGGTTTCCAAGCCGCCTCTGAGGACTGCTGACCTGTAGGGATGAAAATAAGACCAAGCTCGAAGACTCTGGGATTGGAGGCCCCTCTTCCCTCCCCCCAACACGTACCCCACCCTGAACCGCAGCTCCCGCCTCACCAAGATCTCCAGTCCAGTCTGGCTTGGACCTACTGCAGAGCAATAAGTCGAGATCCCAGTGGGCCCTCTGCACTCTTTATGTGCTCGTTTTTTAGTTGAAAAATTCACATACATGGCAGAAAGTGCTGGTTCCCTGGCTCTGGACACATGGTCCTTGTGTGTCGCTTGGGACTTAAGTGTGAAATGGCTGCTGTCCAGACCGAGCTGGAAGGGTTTTTCATTATGTGACCAAAGTACAGGCCAGAGACTGTGCCCTCATGAGGAGTAGCCTGCCTCTGAGGCCAGGACTGACCCTTGCTATCTACAGGGAAGAAGGGAAGAAACGCTGTGCACATACCTTGGGAGTTTCTGTACGCGTTCTGGGCCACTGAACTCTTGGGTGCTATTTACAAAAACTAAAGTTTTGATTTGAGATCTTGTTGACTACTTGTGGACAGTTAGCAGTACCTGATTCCTGTGATTTGCGGTCATTCCTGAGGCAGGTCTGGCTATACAGTCCAGGCTACCCTAGAACTCTTAGCCACCCTGCCTCAGCTTTGTGGGTGTTGGGATCGGAGGTGTGAGCCACCATGCCTGTCTCTGATTCCCATAATATTTTGAGAGCTAGACCTATGTTGTACTTATTTCCCTTCGTAATGGACACTAGCAGCAAAAAGAGAGCCCTGCTTAAAGTCACCAGCTGGGTCACAAGCTCTCATATCTATGTGGGCCCGTGGGAACCTCTCCGGCCAGCCTGGTTCCCAGATCTGGGCAGTGTGTGCCTGAGGGGCACGGCCACCATTCTGTGCCAGGCTTAGCTCCTCAGAAGTCCTGGGATGAGGCAGGCCAGCTTCGGAGGGGCTCTTCCCTCCTTTATGTGGATGGACTCTTCTGGCTCTGACTCTGAAACAGGCCTTAGAAGGAGAGGTGAGGGGGCCAGAGTCCAGGTGGTTATGCAGCTTCTGGCGCTCAGACATGAGAGAGTCCCACGGATGGAAGCCTGAGACGGCTCCTTAGGGAGGGTGAGGGCTCCGACGGGCCTTTTCCTGCCTTTCTGCGGGAGGACTGGAATAACTGATGTTTGTAAATTGTAAAGCAGCGAAGTTCTCTTCACCACGTTCCTCCTAAGGGTCTGAGGGTGGTGGTGGAGTTTGTGTCTACGTGTTAGGGACAAGTGCAGGGGCTGGGGGACCTTGCCCAAGATCACACAGTTACAGAGCGTCAGGCCAGGCCTGGAGCCTGGGCCGAGTGTAAGCTCTGTCTCCCAGCAGTGGGCCTTCTCCTCGTCTGGCCTCCTGTTAGGTGAGTAAGTGAATGAATGAAAGAACAGACGGACGTGCAGGGTACACAGATGGACACAGTGCAAGCTCTGGCCCTGCAGCTTCCTGGTCACTGGACTCGACCTCGGCTCCAGTGTCTCTCCCTGCCTCGACCTCGACCTCCTGTCTTCCTCCTTGACCCGCTCCCATCTCCGCCTCTGGAGGCCGGGAAGGAGCCCAAGGCCAGTCCTCTCCGGGGCCCAGGAGTCGGCTGATAATCTGAGCACGTAATCACCTGGAAACCTGAAGGTGACAAGTGCTAATTGATGGAAAATGGAAGAAAAAGTGAGAAGACTCAGGGTCCCACGGGGCGAGCAGGACTGGGAACCCACAGAGCTGTCCCCTCCCTGGTCCCGCCCAAGACCCTGCTGCCAGTGGGAAGAAAAACCCTCCAGGTCCTCCTGTCAGAATTTACCTGGGAGCAGAGCAAGCTCAGAAATGTGAGCTCCGCTCCACCTGGCCAGGACTTATTAGAAAACCTGCTCGGGAAGCTGAGGCAGTCTGGTGTGGCACAAGGCACCAGGCAGACAGAGCTGGATTCAGCCGGACCTGAGCTCCGTGCCACTGCTCTCTCCTGGGTGTGTGATCTTGGGCACATCACTCGACCTCGCTCAGCCTGTTCCTTCCAGAACAGTGGGGGCGCCAAGTAGCTTGTGGAATTAGAAACAAAGTGGGAGGGTCCAGAGCCAGGGCCGGGCGGGCCCGCGTAGAGGCCCCGAACGCCGCCTTGGCGCTGCGACACTTTTGTGCCCGGTACAGCAACAGGCTGTGCTGCTGGTCGTTGCTCACCAGCTTCATGAGTCGTCTCATTTCTTGAACCTCGAGCGGAGCGGGGCAGGCCCTGTTCCCATTTCACAGAGGAGAACGCTGCAAGCGCTGCTTCCACCCTGGGCGGCAGACAGACCCTCTGTCCAGTGAAGCTCCTGCCTCCCGGCACCGGGCAGGTCCCCACTGAGGCAGCCTGTGTCTCTCGTGGATTCAGACGCAAGTTTGCAAGTTTCAGCTACCACAGGGAACTAGGTACCGCTGCGCTTCGGACTTGCTCGCCAGGCTCTTGAGATGTGCATTTCCCCCATCCTGGCTGGGTGCTGTTTGAGGAGCAGTGCTTGAGGTCAGGTTTAAAAACTAGAATGTCCAAAGCTGGATGTGGGGGACACACTTGTAATGGAGCAGGAGGAGCACTGAGTCAGCCGTGTCCATGTAGTGAGAGCCTGTTTCCAAAAAAACAACAAAATCAAAGCCCAGACCAGAAAACCTAGGATAGCTGAAACCTGGCGTAATGGCGCATGCATGTGGTCTCAGCACGCGGAGGATCATCTGGAGTTCAAGGCTGGCCGAGCTATATAATGAAGTCCTGACTCAAAGTCTAAGGTAAATAACAAGAACTCTGCTGTCCAAAAACCAAGGCAGCAGTGCTTCCCCAGCCCTGGCAGAGAACAGGACTCTTCCCAAGGAACTCTGCAGCCACTGCCCGCCAGAGCCAGGTCCTGAGCCCGCAGCTCTGGCCAGAGCCCCAGGCTCCTGCTCTCGTCCTCCCTGGCCTGGGAGGTGGGGCCCGTGTCCCTGGCAGCCCGCACGGTGCACAGGTGGCGGGGCCCCAGGGCCAGGCCAGGCTCATAGTGCAGCGCAGCACCCCCAGTCTGGAGGGCTTTCCCCAAGTTATTTCTGAGCTCAGCCTGAAAGTCACTTTCTCCCGCAGCAACCCCTGCCTCTTGGGCAAGGGTCTGCCCACCCTCAGGATCTCCTCTTGCAGCTGTGTCCCGGCTTTGTCCCCTTCTCCGGTGCCTGTGCACTGCGGCGGGCGGGACAGGCCAGTCCTACTGTGTGGCTGCTGTCTGGTCCCCAGGTGGAGCTGCCAACGGACGGGACGTGCCCCGGGCCCCGGAACACAAGCCAAGTATGGAGCCCTGGGGCCCATACCGCAGTGGGGCCCTTACTCATGTCCTTCAGTGTGGGGCTGAGCCGCATCTCCACCCACAGAGCAGACAGACAGACAGACAAAATGATGCTGCGGGACCGGGGTGGGGGGGGCACTGGATTCCAGGGGGCATGTTCCAGCCAGGCCGCAGCACACAGGACTTTGGCATGGCAGTGCCCGTTGTGCCAGACCCAGCAGGGCCGGGAGGTGAGGGTCGCTCAGTCTGGGGCGCTCTTCTGCAGGGTCCTCTTGAGCCAGGTGTAGCAGGATGGTTGGGGTGTCACTCAGGATGGGGGGCTCCATTCTCAGCAGTCTGGGGGTGAAAGAAGGCAGGAAGGACGGGGGAAAGAAACCTGGCGCTCAGGCCTGGCTCCCGCCCGCTCCCTCCTCATGCCCCCTCGTCCCTGCTCTGTGACACTGAACGCCTTCAGGCTTGAGCCTAGGAGAGCTGTAGGCCTCTGGCTGTCATTTTGCCATAGTGGTTGTAAATTCTCAGATATCCTTCTGTGGAGTGGCACTGGCATTTTGAAGGGTGCTGGCTGGGTGCTCGTAGGATGGGTCTAAGATGGCCTTGCCTGGTTTTTGTCACCACTAGATGGGATCTGTCCCGTGCTCAGGGGGAGACCTGGATGTGGAGTGGCGTTTGGCATCACAGGGGATGCCCACCGTGACCACGTACCAGTGTTAGCGCTCCGACTCACCCCTCCTTGAAAGGACGTTGCCTTGTGAAGCCCACACTTGGGGCTCCGGGGTGAGGCTTTCCTTGAGGGCAGAGTGGCCCTGAGTTAATGACTACAGGAGATGGTCTCTCGCGCTTTGGATTTAGGATCGTCTTTACTTTATTTTTTTAAATTTCTGACTGCTGTTAGTCACGTTTGTAGTACATATGATTGCAGTCGTTGTAGGGAACGGGGATTGTGTGTGGCACATTTTGGCTGTTTTCTCGTCTTCCCCACTCCCTGCATTCATTTATTCAGTTATTTATCCAGCAGTGTTGACTCACAAGTACTTATTTCACACATTGGGTTATAACCCAATATCCTGCTGTCTCTGGTTGCTCGGATGGTTCAGGCCAAAACCATGGGCTGCTTCTGTCCCCTCTGGCCGCCCCACGCTGTCATCGCAAGGCTTCTTGTTTGTGTTTTGGTTTGGGGAGCACTTCCTTGTGTTTTGGCACGACAAAATGCTCTTTGTTTCCTGCCTGATCCGAGAGCCAGGGTTCTTCCTGAGGCTGCTCTGTGTTTAGCAAATGGTGTATCTCTCCCTCCTGCACTGAGATGAGCTCTGCAGGCCGCGTTGCTCCTTGTCAGAGTCTCAGGGACCCTGCGTGGTTCAGGCCTGCTTGGGTTCTGGTGTGACATGCGTGTGCATGCGTGCGCGCGCGCGCGCACACACACACACACACACACACACACACGTCTGCAGCTGGTCCTGCTCTGCCAGCTCAGATTTGGTGTGCACTTTGCAGTTTGCTGTGCACTGAGACTTGGAGGGGGGTGTGCGTAGGCCCCGGCTCAGGGCTGAACTCCGCACTGAATCTTCCTGGGCTCTGGCCCTGCAGTTCCATGAGATCCTCATGGCGTGGGCCCCCACTTGTGCTGCCGTTCAGAAACACACCCTTCTCCCAATGGCGTCTGTGGCAGTGGAGGCCAGGGCCCGCTGTCACTTGGAACCCAGTCCTGATCCGCTGAGCGGTTTGAAGCCTCCTGTTGGGTTGTTGCCTCTAGAAGTGTAACTGGAGCCTCACGTCTCTATTCTTAGCCCTGTGTGGCCCTCCAGGTTGCTAGGAGGAGGTGCGGGAGGTCTTGCCACCCTGGTGCCCTCCTGGTCATCAGATCAGTCTCTGAACTGCTGTGACTCCTGCGGTGTGGGCGCTGCCGGATTCCCAGCGCTTGTCACCTTCAGCTGGTTTATAAGGAACTGGTTTCCCTCCCCCTACAGCGCCAGCTTCTTCCCGTTCCTGACTGTGCAGATGAAGGGCAGGCTGGGGCTGTGGTGGGCGCTGCGAGGTGCCATCGCCACTCCTGAGAAGCCAAGGCTGGGGTGGCTGAAGGGACCCTGAGAATACCGGAGAAAAATGTCCTGGTCAGCGCTCCCTGGGGGGCGAGTGGGGTGTGTGGAGACCCACAGCCTTCAGGGACTCCCAGGGCACTAGCACCCCAAGTGCTGCGGGGCTGGTGCTTCCTTGGGCCCCAGGTGCAGGGTGCCAGCCCTCTTTTGAGGGGAGAAGGTGCTTCAGTGCTAGGAGCCACAGCCACCTGGGAGTGGGGTGCAGGACCTGACGGGGCAGGGCCCCTGCCAGCTGTGGCCCTGTTGGGGGTTGGGTCTTGTGGGGCGTACGTGTCCTCAGGCCCCTAGGCGTGCTGTGTCACCTGCGTGGTTCTCCACCCCTGGGCGCCTGTGCCCCCTGCTGTGTGGCAGTGGCGTGGGCCCCTGGCTGGGCTTGGAGCGGGGTGTAGTGTTCCTCAGACAGTGACAGCAGCGCCCCGGGCTGTCCTCAGCCCACGCCCTGCTCTCCCCAGCCTTGCCTCTGCGGTGGTCTTGGAGAGGGCGCTGCGGGGAAGCATGACTGGGTTGTGGGGTTTAGATTCTTCGGTCGCCTGAGTCCTCAGCTGGCACCACCCTGCGTTTTGTTCAGCGAAAGTGCCGTCTCTGCCTCGGCACTGCCCTGTGGAGCTGGCAGCAAGCGCAGTGCGGCTCCCCGTTGGGAAGCAGGCTGCAGCTGTGGGTCTCAGTGGTTGGGGCACAGGTGCCACTGCTGTCCCTGACTTCCAGGAGACGTCCTTGGAGACCAGGCACTGGGCAGCACTGGTGGGTGAGGCGCAAGTCAGTGGCGTCCTAGGCAGAGGTCGCTGCCTGGGGTGGCCAGGGTCTCCTGGGCATCCCTTAGTGTGAGCCCCCAGCAGCTGCCCCTGCCCCTCCCACCCTTGCTGTGCAGTGGGTTTGTGCCACAGAGAGGGAGTGCGATAGTGGGCCCGTGGAGGCTGCAGAGCTGGAAGATCAGCTCAGGAGTCAGTAGGCAGAGCCAGGCCGGGGGGGGGGGGTGCACACCCAACCCCCAGCACTCTGGGAGGCTGAGGCAGGGGATTAAGAGTTTGAGCCCCGCCCAAGCAGAGTAGCAGGGCCCTATCTCAAAACAAATGAAAACAGGCTGGGACCCATGGGCTGCTGGGGGATTGAAAGAGCTCGGAGATCAGGAGGGTCCCTGGAGCTGCGGCCAAGGGCTGTGCCTCCAGGGTGGCTTCCATCTCACACTGCTGGGTCCTTGCCCAAGGGACAGGGCCACGGGACTGCGCAGTGTGTCCTGGGGCTGCGCACCGTGGCACCGCTCTCACAGGCCTTGCTGGGGACCAGGCCTAGACCTGGCCTCTGGTGGGCCCGGGTCCTTGTACTCGGGCTCTGAAAGGGCCAGGGCTGGACCTGTCCACTTCCCAGAGCTGGATTGGGTGAGGTGCGACCCGTCCCCACAGGGTCCCCTTCTATTGACACCAAACGGTAGCGTCCTCCTCTCTGCTGCCATCTCCTGTCTCCTTGGCTGCTGGTGAGGAGAGGAGCCCTGCAGACTTTGGCCTGGGCCTCCAGCACGCTGCGTTCAGGGGTGGGCCCAAGGTGCACCCCATTTGGCCTAGATCACGGGGAAGACAGCCCCTCTGGCCCCAGCCCTGTGTTCTTCTGCAGGAGTCACGCCTGGTGGGGACGGAGAGCCCACACCCGAGACCTCCTCTGCATCAGGGACGTGAACAGCATGGCTCATTGTGGCGCAGGTGTGAGTGTGAGCAACACTCAGGCTTCCGCGTGAGCCTCGCTCGCCTTTCCCTGGTGTGCGTTTTGGGTGGCTTCTCACTTGGTCATCGCACACGGCAAGGTCTCGAGTTTCCAACCCAGGCCTCACTTGTGCTAGGCACTGCCCGGGGTGGTTTCCCGCCGCGAGCTGGATCTTCTCAGGCCAGCGAGGAAGCAGAGCGTAGGTTCCTGCTGGAGAGCCAGGCTGGTCTCTCTCATCCCCGAGCTTGAGTTTTCCGCTGCTCTATGCAGAATTCCACACCCTGAGCCGTCCGTAACCTTGCTGCTCATATGTGACTCTGCTCACGGGTGGGCTCGAGCGCCAGCGTCGCTTTAGACTTGGACTGTTCCGCGGGTGGACTCGGCTGCATGTGCCCTCGTGCACCCTCATGCCCCCAGCAGTGCAGGACTTTCCTGGCAGCATGTTGGGGTCTGGGTGGGGTGCGCAGTTCCCACATCCCCGTCCTCAGCAGGTGAGCTGGCGACCTTGGTGATAGTGAAGGTCCTGGGTGGTGGCTTCGCCACTAGCTGCCCAGGCGGTGACCACCCCTTCCTGCGATTCCCTCAAGCCTGGCCAGGGAGGCCCAGTGTTCATGAAGACCGCACCAGACCCTGGCTGCCCAAAGCCATGATTGGCCACAGCTCCTGTCCCCAAGCGGGTGGGGACAGCGCCTGTCCCCAAGCAGGTGGGCAGCGGTGGGGCTGCTCGGGGCTCTGCAGGGGCGGTGGCGCTGGGCAAGGTGATAGGTGTGGCCCCCTGCCCTGAGTTCCTTGCTCTCTGGGACTCCCAGCTCCTTCCTAGCTCACCCACAGTCTGAGTTGTCCCCAAAAACCACTTGGGGCTTCGCACTGAGGCACAAGGTTCTGGAACCCGCCTGCAAGGCACACTTGGAGGTGGGGGGCCTGCTGGCCCAGCCGCCTAGGTGCAGGGCATCCCAGAGCTCGGCCTTGTGCTGTCTGTGTGCACCAGGCTCCCCACGTCCTTGCCTCTCTTGTAGAGGACATGAGGCAGGTGGGCCGGGGGCTCTGGTGTGGAGGACACTAAGTGGGATGGTCGGCATCTGTCCTGTGGCAGCACTGGAGGGGATTTGATTTGGCTCCAAGATGCCTTCTGCTTCTGCTGCCAGCCTGGGCGGGCACAGTCCTCAGCTGTCTTACCCCATGTCTGCCTGCCTGCCCACCAGAGCCCCCTGCCTGGCACTGGAGGCACCTCCAGGCAGGCCCCTAGGAGTGCTGCGTGTGCTGCCCAGGTGTCTGGAGCTGCTAGCTGGCCAGGCCGCACCCGTGCCCGAGGGTGCTAGGGAGGGTTCATGCTGTGTTTGCTGCTGCATCTCTCTGGGCACGTGTGTCACTAGGGGAGCCCGTGGCAGCTCAGGCAGCCTCCCTGAGGGACCAAAGGGCAGCAGCAGTCAGACGTATGGTGCCCGTGCCCAGGTGTGTGCCCCGAGTGTCAACTGCTTGTCCAAAACTGAAGAGGCTGCTTAAGCCTCACAGATAATGGCTGTGTGGTCACTCAGAAGCCAGCTGGCTTTGACAGCTACTCCTTTGGTCAGCACTGTGAGTTCCTAGAACTCAGGGTGTTGCGAGGAAGCCTGGGCACGAGGCAAAAAGCACAGCAGCTGCTGGGCTGACAGGACGGCATCCCGCCTATGACATATTTCAGTGCCCCACACTTCCTTCCTTGTGCTCAGGGAGGGTGGCCCGCTTCATGGCGCTTTCCTCTGGCACTGTCCAGAGAGGAAACACTTGTTCCTGGCAAGTGAGTCACTTCCTGCTGCTGCAGAGGCGCCGAGGGAGCCCCGGCCGGGAGGGTGGCTCCAGGCCATAGAGCGGAGCGAGCCTGCGGCCCTGTCCTTCCTCCCCGTCCTGGCCTGCTGGGGTGGCTTCCCAGGATCATGTCCCAGCTGCCCAGAGCACTGGTCTGTGAGGCACGGCCCATCTGGGCACGGCCAGCCCGCTTGGCAGTTCCAGAGCTTACAGAGTCGAGTAGGTGTGTGCCCTCTGGGGCACAGGTCTGGATGTCCCTGGACCCCCTTTTTGTCTGACTCCCCCATCTCTGTACAAAGAGAGCAGGATTGAGGAAAAGCTACAACCTGTCCCCATGCCAGCAGAGGGTGTGGGGTGGGTATGTGTGTGAGCGTGAGCGTGAGTGTGAGTGTGTGCGTGTGTGTGTGTGCGTGTGCGTGTGCGTGTGTGTGTGTGTGTGTGGTTTCTGGGCCCTCGGGATGAGAAGGATTGGGATAGGGCTGTGGCTGACCGCGGACCCAGGTGGTTACCTGTGTCTGTACACCTCACCTGAGGGGCTTTGCTCTCTACACCTGTCTATGTCACCTCCCACTCTGGCCCTACACAGAGTCAGCTAACTGCAAGTTTGTGGCTTATTGCCCTAAGTCTTAGTATCTTTCTGGGTTTTATTTAATTTAATTTATTTTTAGTTTTTGAGACAAGTTCTCACCTTGTGGTTCAGGCTGGCCCTGAACTCACTCTGTAGCCCAGGCCGGCCTCAAACTCACATCAGTTCTTCTCCCTCTGCCTTCCAAGTGCTGGGATTGCCGGCATGAGCCACCACACCCCTGGCACTGTGGTATATAATCCCAGGGATCGAACTCGGGACCCTGCGCTTGCCAGGCAGACTCCAGAACCACTGAGCTAAATCCCCGGCTCTGATTTGATTTTTTGAGATGAGGTCATCACCATGGAGTCCAGGCTGGTCTTGAACTCATCATGTAGCAGAGGCTGGTCTCAAACTGGACCCTCCTGCCTCAGCCTTCCTAAGTTCTGGAATCACAGGTGTGTGCACCCCATCTGACCCTAAGAGCCTGTTGGTGTCACCCACAGGTTGGATTCATGTGCCCCTGTGGTGTGTGGTTACCTGGAGGTGAAGGAGCAGGCTGGGGACAGGCAGCCAGGCACTTTCTCAGACCTGAGCCTGTGGCTGCCGCAGCCCCATAGAGCCTAGAGATACCTGCTTGACTGTTTAGCCCATCAAGACTCACCTCCTCTTGTCCCTGCAGTTGGAGGCCTCCTCCTTGCCAAGTGCCTTTCTGTGCAGCACCAGCCCCTGCCCCACACTCCCAGGGACCACGACAGCCAGTGGCACAGGCCATGGCAGGTCGGGGAGGCACAGCTCGCCCCAATGGACCAGCTGCGGGGAACAAAATCTGCCAGTTCAAGCTGGTCCTGCTGGGGGAGTCAGCCGTGGGCAAGTCCAGCCTCGTGCTCCGCTTTGTCAAGGGGCAATTCCACGAGTACCAGGAAAGTACCATTGGAGGTGAGCAGCGGGTGTGGGGGGGGTATGGCAGGCGACTGGGAAGCAGCTGTGACGGCAGGCACTCTGCAGCTTGGGAGTTCCAAGTGGAGAGCCAGGGCTTGCTGGTCAGTGCAGGCTGTGAGGCAGGGCCAGCCCCAGCCTGAGACTCACTGGGGACAAACATCCGCATCATCTGATCAGTCTGTAGCTGGACCCAGGAAGTGGGTGATGGCTGGGGGTGGGGTAGCAGAGGAGAGCATCCTGCTCGGAGAGCTGCAGGTCTGCCCAAGGGGAGCCCAGCTGTCACGGCTCCAGAGCCCCCCAGGAGCACCTGCCCAGCACCCCGTGTTCCCAGCTCCGACTGGGTCCCCGTGGCTCCCAAAGGCAAGAGTGTAGAGTGACCGTACACAGGACGGGCTGGGCCAGAGCTGGGGGAGGCATGGTCAGCAAGGGTCCTGGGAGCCTGAAGGTCAGGGATGCTGCTGCATGCCCGAGTCGTCCACTTTGCTGCTTGCCGTGGGTGGAGGACGAGCCCTCACTGCCAGGCCCGGGCTCTGCCCGCAGCGCCTCAGGGCAGTGTCTGCGCATGTGCAAGGCCCTGACCGCGCCGGCCTGCCCCTCCGCAGCGGCCTTCCTCACACAGACGGTCTGCTTGGACGATACAACGGTCAAGTTTGAGATCTGGGACACAGCTGGCCAGGAGCGGTACCACAGCCTGGCACCCATGTACTACCGGGGCGCCCAGGCGGCCATCGTGGTCTACGACATCACCAACACAGTGCGTGCCATGCTGTCCCTTCCTGTCTCCTCCTCCTCAGCTGGGCGGATGCCCCTGGCTGCAGGGTCGAGCCCCTCGGCACCCCCTGATCTGCCTGTTTCCTCAGGACACTTTTGCACGAGCCAAGAACTGGGTGAAGGAGCTGCAGCGGCAGGCCAGCCCCAACATCGTCATCGCCCTGGCAGGGAACAAGGCCGACCTGGCCAGCAAACGGGCCGTGGAGTTCCAGGTGGGCAGCAGGGACCTGGTGGCATCTGTGCAGGGGAGGCATCTGCCTGGGCTTCCCAATAGATTGTGCTTTGTGAACCAGGAATTGTAGGGGTGCGGGACCATCCAGGAAGGCATGGACGTGGCATGGGCCCCTGGGCTGGAAACCCAGACCAGGTCTGCAGGTCCCCTCTACCTAGCCGGGCACGTGCCCCACAGCCTGCCTGGACCCTGCACCCTGGGGCTGTAAGTGAGGGCTGGACCTGGACAGAGCCTCAGTGTGGGCCTCAGACATACCAGCCTATGGAGGGCGGGCTTCCTGGGACTCCCCTAGGGACAGGACTGCCAAGTGCGAGGGTGCCTGGGGACCTTACCTGCCAGCTCTGGAGGGGAGAGGTACGGGAGGGGTACCCAGAGAGGGTTGGGTCTGAGGCGGCAGGGAGGCGTGGTCCTGGCCCGGCCTGCCTACCCTGCGTTTCCCTCCTGCACCAGGAAGCACAAGCCTATGCAGAGGACAACAGCCTGCTGTTTATGGAGACGTCCGCCAAGACTGCCATGAACGTCAATGAGGTCTTCATGGCCATTGGTGAGCGGGCCTGTCCTGGGAGGGGGTGGGCCCTGCCCACAGCACTCTGTGTCTGGCAGGCTGGTGGCATGCCCAGCCCCACATCTAAACCCAGCTTGGGGCGTTTCACCCAGCAGTGTCTCGGCCTGGGCCAGCGTCAGCCATCATGCCCAGCCTCCCTACCTCTTAGAGTCTTCTCACTTCTCTGGCTCAGGGTTTGAACCTGGGCCCTGAGGTCCTAGGCAAGTCGCCCGGCCCATCGGCCCAGCTCCTGTGTCATAGGCCCAGTGCGGTGTAAAGGCCTGCAGCGTGCCTGGGCGGAGCCCACAGACGCTCCTTCCTCCCCCATAGCCAAGAAGCTGCCCAAGAATGAGCCCCAGAACGCGACAGGTGTGCCAGGCCGGAACCGAGGCGTGGACCTGCAAGAAAGCAACCCGGCCAGCCGGGGCCAGTGCTGCAGCAACTGAGCGGCCGTGCCCCGCCCCACCCGGCTATGACCACCAGAATCTGCTAACCAATCGCACTTAACGCCGCAGGCCGAGGGCCAGGAGGCTCGATTCTCCGTCTGACTGATCTGGGATGGGGGAGTTCCACCTGCACCTTCTGTACAAATACTAATTCAATTTTAAGTCTTAAGTCACTTTTTTAATATATATGATCTCTGTTCTTCCCACCTCCCCCTTACTACGCTCTGCCGCTGGTCCTTTGCAGGGGTGGCCTTGCTCCTGTCCCCGCCTTGTCTGTGGGGACCAGGTGGGAGTGGCGACCCCAGGCCTCTCTGTTGGAGGGTGGACTCCGAGCACCCAGGTCCTCACCTTGTTGGAAGTGGCCTCACCTGGGACAGTGGGCAGCCCTGGGCCGGGGCCAGGCGCCTCTCCCCACATGGCTCTCCATGGGCTGCAGCCCCGCCGGCCAGCTCTGGGTGCAGGGAGACCTCAGCAGTTCCGCACTGTCCTTGGGACAGCCACACACCCATGGCAATGGCACACCCACCCTGTCACCCTGACCGCTGCTCTGAGCCCTGTTCTGACCAAATCATGATGATGAGTATTGGGGCTAGGGGGTGTGGGAGTGGATGGAACCAACTTTTTCTGTATTTTGTATTGTATGTCTCTTCAACATGTAACCAATCAGTATCTTGTCAATATAGTCAGCCAATCGATGGACCTCACCCTCGTCTTCTGTCTTTCTCCAGCAGTCTGCCAGACCCTGGCCTCTCTAGGTCATCTAAAGTTAATCTAAAATCAACCACTGCATCTCATGAAGGGAAGTTTCTTCTGCCAGGAGAGGTGCTGGTGGTCGTGGTAACCAGGAGCCAGGTCTTACTTAAACTCTGCTAGGGGCTGGCCTGGGGCCAAGGGGCCTGCAGTTGCCTCCTCCCCAGCCTGGCCCCCACAGGGTGTGGTATGTAAAATAATCTCCATGGTTGGAGCAGGACTTCACTGTAGCCTGGGTCAGCTTCAGACCTGCGGTACTTGTGCCTCGGCCTCCTGCGTGCTGAGAGTGCAGGCGTGTGCCCTCACACCCAGCCTTCTCTGTGCGGTTGGTCGGTCTGTCCTGGCCACCCTGAAGCAGAAGGAAACTGCTGGCCTCTTCAGGGACACTGCCCAGGCTCACAACGGTCCCGCTCTCTGGGTCAGGCGGTAGGCCACCAGTCCCGCTCTCCAGGGAGGCAGTGCCCCATCCTGCTTTTCATTCTGGGGTCCCTGACTTGTGTGCCTTTTCTTGGGTGCATCAGGACTTGGACCCAGGACTTTGGTGTAGCCCTGAGCCACCCTCCTTGCCCCTTTTACTGTTTATTCTGAGGGTCTCACTGAGTTGCCCTGACTGGCCTTGAATTCGCGATTCTCCTGCCTCAGCCTCTCCGGCGGCTGAAATTCAGGTGTGCACCACTAGCTTCCGACCCTCTCCCTTTGTTCCCAGCCCCAGAAGACAGCAGACAATGTGACTGCTGCACACGGTGGCTGTTTACTGGCTCAGGCATGACGCTGGCCCTTCTTAGAGCCCTTAAGCATGAGGGGCGGGGGCGGCCCTGGCGGGGCTTCAGGCAGAGGCCGTGGGCCGCACGGGCCTCGCACCCACAGCTGGCCGGAGGGGGTCAGGGAGCAGGTGGCAGTGGCGGGGTCCAGGTCCACAGGTAGCGGCATCTCCCTGTACACTTTCTGCTTCATGCTGTAGCCGCCCCCGCGGGGGTCGAAGTGCTCCTCCTGCCGCTGGCCGGTCACCACCAGGTTACGCCCGTCCACCCGAACCTGCAGCTCCTCCGGGGCAAAGCCCTTCGCGTCCATCTTCATCTGGAAGCCCTGGCCATGGTCGGTGTCCTGCACGGCCGACGGGGTGTCTTTCAGCAGCCGCACGGGCAGAGTGGTGCCCTGGTCTGGCAACGCGAGAGCCGCGCTGGGGCCGGGGGGTGCCACCCCGCGGTCGTTGGAGTCGCGGCTACCGGTGCGCCGCATCCGAGGGTGCAACCGTGGGAGGGCGGGCGCGCGGGGACGGGTGCGGGAGGGGACGGGTGCGCGAGACCGGTGTGGGAGGGCCTGAGCCCGAGACTGGCTCGCGAACTGCGTCAGGGGCGGGGTCTCAGCACGCCCAGCTCACACCTCGGTCCGGAAGGATCCACCCTCGACGGCGCCCCCCCCGCGGGGCGGGGCAGGGCGCGCAGAATGCCGGGGCTGGAGGAGGGTTACCAGACGCGCCCTGCAGAGGCCGGCGCCCCGCTCGGGCCCGGCTCAGCCTGGCACTGTCCGAGGGGCGCACAGGGTGCGGCTGCAGTCCTTTGTATCACCCTCTTCGCGCCAGTCGCGGGGTTCAGTGCAAGGTTATAAATTGACGCGAATACCTTGAGTAGTGGGATGTCCTGAAGCCCCACACCGTGTCACCAGCAAGAGGTGGGACGGTTTGGTACACAATCTCTCCTCGCTACTGCAGACTGAACCCAGGGCCTTCACACTGAGGTGTCTCTCCAGCCCTTTCACTACCTCACTAAGTTGTCAAGGATGGCTTAAATTTGGCGATCCTCCCAGAGGGCCAGGGTTGACTCAGGACCACGGTAGTCCTATTTTCGAAGATGCTGTGTCCCCCAGGAGGACAGCAATCGTGGCTATCCTACCACAATTAAGGATTAGAAAGAGCCGGCAGGTTGGTGCAGGCCTGGCATCCTACTACTCCTGGAGGGTGAGTCAGGAGGGTCTCAAGTTCGAGGCTGGTGGACAACATGGCAATTTAGAGAGCCCTTGTCTCAACGAAAAAAAGAATGGGAACGCAGCTCCGTGGAATGTCCATGAGTTCGTTCCCTAGAAGTAGAAAAAGACACGAAGAAGAGACGGACAGAGAGGAAAAGCGCAAAGCAAGCCCGGCAGGGAGAGACAGCACCGCAGCCCGGCTCTCCAGACGGAAGCGTCCGGGAGCACCGGGGAACACTGCGACTCCCAGCATGCGCGGCGCGGCGCCTGCGCACTGCGCCCGCGCCCATGCGGCCCTAGGCTGAGTGCGGCGCCGGGCTGCGGGCGGCCATGGCGGACCCAGCCCCTCCTGCCCCGGCCCCGGCCTCAGCCCAGGCTCCGGCCCCGGCCCCGGCCCCGGCCCCGGCCCCGGCCGCTCAGCCCCGCCCCCCTCCGCCCCCGGGCCCTGCGCCCGCACCGCCCACGCCCAGCCCCGCCTCCGCGCCCGCGCCGCAGCCGGCGCCCGCCTCGGCTGCAGCTCCGGCTGGGAGCGCGGGGCCTGGAGCTCCGGGGGGCGGCGGGGATCCCGCGCGGCCCGGGCTCAGCCAGCAGCAGCGCGCCAGCCAGCGCAAGGCGCAGGTCCGCGGCCTACCGCGCGCAAAGAAGCTGGAGAAGCTGGGCGTCTTTTCGGCCTGCAAGGTGGGCGCGGGAGGCGGGCGTGGGGTGCAGACGCCCGCGTGGGGTGCCTGGCCATGACGCCTGCACCCTGCCCCCAGGCCAACGAGACCTGCAAGTGCAATGGCTGGAAGAACCCCAAGCCACCCACTGCCCCGCGCATGGACCTCCAGCAGCCTGCTGCTAACCTGGGCGAGCTGTGCCGCAGTTGCGAACACCCCCTGGGTAGGCGAGGGCGGAGTTCCCAGGAAAGCCACAGTCGAAAGTGCGGGCAGCCCTTTGGAGGCCTCTCCAGCCTTCCTAATCTTGCCACCTGTCTTCGCGGCAGCTGACCACGTGTCTCACCTGGAGAACGTGTCTGAAGACGAGATCAACCGGCTGCTGGGCATGGTAGTGGACGTGGAGAACCTGTTCATGTCGGTGCACAAGGAAGAGGACACGGATACCAAGCAGGTGTATTTCTACCTCTTCAAAGTGAGCTTCCTGGGAGGATGAAGAGGGTGTGTTGTGTCTGGTGTCGAGGGCTGTGTGGGTCTGAGCCCTGCTGTCCTTGTTCTCCAGCTCCTGCGGAAATGCATCTTGCAGATGACCCGGCCTGTGGTGGAGGGGTCCTTGGGCAGCCCCCCATTCGAGAAGCCTAACATTGAGCAGGTGGGATAGGGCAGACTGGGGATGGCTTAGAGCAGTGGGAGCTTGTGTCCTCCTAAGTCCTCCTCGAGCCGGGAGCTGGCAAGGTTCAGAGAAGGGTGTGTCCTGTGCCCGCCTCCTCCTGGCCACTCACTTGGCCTCCTGGTTTGCCCCTCCAGGGTGTGCTCAACTTCGTGCAGTACAAGTTCAGCCACCTGGCGCCCCGAGAGCGCCAGACCATGTTCGAGCTTTCTAAGATGTTCCTGCTCTGCCTCAACTATTGGAAGCTGGAGACGCCCGCCCAGTTCCGGCAGAGGTCCCAGTCTGAGGACGTGGCTACCTACAAGGTCAACTACACCAGGTGGGGCCAGCTCGCCCTGAGAACTTAAGTCTGCCCTGGCTTCCCGGCTCCTGCCCTCACCTGCCGCCCCTGCCCTCAGGTGGCTCTGTTACTGCCACGTGCCCCAGAGCTGTGACAGCCTCCCTCGCTATGAGACCACCCATGTCTTTGGGCGCAGCCTGCTTCGGTCTATTTTCACCGTGACCCGAAGGCAACTGCTGGAAAAGTTCCGAGTGGAGAAGGACAAGCTAGTGCCTGAGAAGAGGACGCTCATCCTCACCCACTTCCCGAAGTAAGGCTCCATCTGGCCTCACGCCTGCTTCACGTCCTTGAGGCTATCCCTTCTTCCAGCTCCCTGAGCAGCCAGCGCTTCCGTTGGAAGTGCCACCATTGCCGCCAAGCAGTGTCTGGCCACAGAGCTCGAGTGGCTTCTCAAGGGCAGCGCTGTCTCCTGTCTTGACTTCCTAGTCCCTGAGAGTAGGCTCCAGTGGGTGGCCCTTGGGTCCCCTGGGGCCGCCTGGCTGCAGGTCAGAGTGATAGGACTGTCTGTGCCATCCCCAGGTTTCTGTCCATGCTGGAGGAAGAGATCTATGGGGCAAACTCTCCCATCTGGGAGTCAGGCTTCACCATGCCCCCCTCAGAGGGGACCCAGCTGGTGCCCCGGCCAGGTGGGTAGCAACCACAGGCTCGGGGGGTCTCTGCCCACCCCAGGAAGCAGATGGGCTAGGAGTGAAAGCACCAGGAAAATGCTAGAGGTTCAGCTGGGGTTGGGGGGCCTGGATCACCTTCCTTTCTGTGGCACTCTCTCTGTCTCTCAGCCACAGTCAGCGCCACGGTGGTCCCCAGCACCCCGATCTTCAGCTCCACCATTGGAGGGGGCAGCAACAGCTCTCTGAGTCTGGATGCCACAGGGGCGGAGCCCATGCAAGGTGGGCACTTGACCCCTGACCTCCGAGCCCCCTTGCCATCAGCTCAGCTTCTTTTGCTGTCATTGGTGACCTCACCAGCCTCCCGCAGGTGAGAAGAGGAAGCTGCCAGAGAACCTGACCCTGGAGGACGCCAAGCGGCTGCGTGTGATGGGTGACATCCCCATGGAGCTGGTCAACGAAGTCATGCTGACCATCACTGACCCTGCTGCCATGCTGGGCCCCGAGGTGGGCAGTGCACCCACTCGCCGTGGGGTGGGTCGGCCCCCACCCCACCTCAGCTCACCACTCTCCCCACCTCCAGACCAGCCTGCTGTCAGCCAACGCGGCGCGTGACGAGACGGCCCGCCTGGAGGAGCGCCGCGGCATCATCGAGTTCCACGTCATCGGCAACTCGCTGGCACCCAAGGCCAACCGGCGGGTGCTGCTGTGGCTGGTGGGGCTGCAGAACGTCTTCTCGCACCAGCTGCCGCGGATGCCCAAGGAGTACATCGCCCGCCTGGTCTTTGACCCGTGGGTCCCACCTACCCGCTTCCCCTGGGGACGGCCCTGACACCCGGTCCTGGGGCCTGGAGAGGAAGGGCTCGGCCGCAGTGCAGCGCACCGTCTCTCCTAGGAAGCACAAGACACTGGCCCTGATCAAGGATGGACGGGTCATCGGTGGCATCTGCTTCCGCATGTTCCCCACCCAGGGCTTCACCGAAATCGTCTTCTGTGCGGTCACCTCCAATGAACAGGTCAAGGTGAGCCGGGTCAAGGTGGCCCTGGTCAGGCAGGACCTGTACCTCTGCCAGCCTCAGCCTCCTTGAGGGGCACAAGACCTTGGGAACGGCATTCGGAAGTTCCCTGTGGTGGCCAGGTGCTTCAGATCCCCGTGCTTCGTGAGGCTGAGGCAGGATCTCAGGAGCCCAGCTGGGGCAACTTAGTGAGACCCCGTCTGGGAGTAAAGAAGAGGCTGGGGACATAGCTCAGCGTGCAGGCCTTGGGTTCAGTCCTCAGGGTCGCAGAAAGGACTGTGGGAAAACGGAGCTGGAGGTCAGCAACTTCGTCCCTCTGGGGTTGGGCGAGCTCCCTGCCACCGAGCTGCGCCCCCAGGCAGCACTCCTTACGAGCGTGTCCCCTTTCACCATGGTGCCTCTGCCACGGTGGGGAACTGGCCACCATCACGGAGCTCTGCACATGCACCACAGACCTGGCAGGAGGGTCCCCGGACTCGCGGCCACAGTGCGTGCTGGAGCCGATGTCCCCAGGCTCAGACCCTGCCGTCTCTCAGGGCTACGGCACCCACTTGATGAACCACCTGAAGGAGTACCACATCAAGCATGGCATCCTCTACTTCCTCACCTACGCCGACGAGTATGCCATTGGCTACTTCAAGAAGCAGGTGAGCGGCCCCTGTCCGCCATCCCTCCCGGCACTCTCGAGAAAGTTCCGCTCTTCTCTTGCCATCACAGTCAGGGACAGGTCAAGGCACATAGCATTGTGGGGTGAGAGGTTGGGCCAGTCAGGGCGCGCAAACTGAAGACGGGGTCCTCGCCACACACCCCAGGGCTTCTCCAAGGACATCAAGGTCCCCAAGAGCCGCTACCTGGGCTACATCAAGGACTATGAGGGGGCAACACTGATGGAGTGCGAACTGAACCCCCGAATCCCCTACACGGAGCTGTCACACATCATCAAGAAGCAGAAGGAGGTGCGTGCACACGCCTGGCCCCGCCCCGTGCTCGTGCACGCTGCGTTCTGTGCCGTCCTTTGGGGATGGCAGAGGGGCACCCGGCGGGCCTCGGTGGGGACGGGCTCAGTGTCCCTCCTCCCTCAGATCATCAAGAAGCTGATTGAGCGCAAGCAGGCCCAGATCCGCAAGGTCTACCCCGGGCTCAGCTGCTTCAAGGAGGGCGTACGGCAGATCCCCGTGGAGAGCGTCCCCGGCATCCGTGAGAGCGGTCTCGGCGGGCTGGGGTGGGCGCCTGGCTGCCGTGCGGATGGCACGCGGGCTCAGGGACACTCTCTCCCTCCCGCTGCAGGAGAGACGGGCTGGAAGCCGCTAGGGAAGGAGAAGGGGTGAGTGAGCGAGCGGGGCGGGGAGGGGAGGTGGGGGCACGGGGTCTGAGACCTGTCTTCTCCCCCAGCAAGGAGCTCAAAGACCCTGACCAGCTGTACACGACCCTCAAAACACTGCTGGCTCAGATCAAGGTGGGGAGACCGGGCGCCCTGCTGGGGGGCTCCTGTACCAGTGGTGGCAGAGAATTTATTTCCCCATCCTGGTGGTGGCAGTGCGGGTTGGCAGGGGTGCCATGGCCCTGGCTCAGCCCTCTCTTTCTCCAGTCACACCCCAGCGCCTGGCCCTTCATGGAGCCCGTGAAGAAGTCGGAGGCCCCTGACTACTACGAGGTCATCCGCTTCCCCATTGACCTGAAGACCATGACGGAGCGGCTGCGCAGCCGCTACTACGTGACCCGCAAGCTCTTCGTGGCTGATCTGCAGCGCGTCATCGCCAACTGCCGTGAGTACAACCCGCCGGACAGCGAGTACTGCCGCTGCGCCAGCGCCCTGGAGAAGTTCTTCTACTTCAAGCTCAAGGAGGGTGGACTCATCGACAAGTAGCCCTCAGACCTCTGCTGAGAATGAACTCTGCCAGCCCCCGGCCCAGAGCCTCCGTCCCCGAGGACCACAACTGCGCCTTGTCCCTTCAGCAAGTGACTTCGGGGGTCTAGGCGGCGTCCGGCCGGAGGGGCTGGGGCCAGGCCTTCACTGCCCTGTGCTGTGTCCCCCAGGACGGGCGTGGGGCCACTCACCCTCTGGCATTAATCCCTTTGAGGGAACAATAAAGCTGTGTGATTTTTTTTCCTGGTGTGACTCTGTCTCGCTGCCCCGCCCCCTGCACGCTGCTGCCAGTCCCCAGTCCTGGGACAGTGGCAATTGCTGGGCTTTGGTCACCAGCCTCAGCCTGACTGGGAGACAGACAGGCCTCCTGGGCGGAGAGATGCAAGCCCCGCCCCACATCCGTGCACATGGGGTTTTGCTTCTGCTTTGGGGCTGCGCTGCAGTCAGCTGGCTCCGCCCCTCGGTTTCAGTTTCTTTTTCCCAGCCCTCCTGAGCCCGGCCTTCCCAGAGCCTCCTGGTCTGGAGTCTGAGTGCAGTTGCTCCTTCCCCTGTGGGCAGGCAGCAGGTTCCAGGTGGGTCCTGGGCGCCCACCAGCTCCCTCCAGTGGCCAAGGGCAGGTGAAGGAGGTTTTTGCACCAACTGGGTGGGCCAGGCTGGGGCAGGCCAGGGCCTGGGCGGAGGGTCTGGGTGCTCTGTCTTCCAGCATGGCGCTGCGGCCTTACCAGTGGGAGGTCATCTCGCCTGCCCTGGAGGGGAAGAACATCATTATCTGGTTGCCCACGGGCGCCGGCAAGACGCGGGCTGCCGCCTATGTGGCCAAGCGGCACCTGGAGACAGTGGAGGGAGCCAAGGTGGTGGTGCTGGTCAACAGGGTGAGTGGCTCAGGCCTCAGGCCTAGTCCCCTCCAGGACGCACAGCGGCGTGCCCGTTGCCCACTGCCTTTGCCCAGGCCCAGCCCTGCCCGCCCCTCTGTCCAGTGTCTCCCCGTCCTGTCCTCACTCACAGGTGCACCTGGTGACCCAGCATGCCGAGGAGTTCAGTGCCATGCTGGATGGACGCTGGCCCGTGGCGACCCTGAGTGGGAACGTGGGGGTGCGGGCTGGCTTTGGCCACATGGCCCGGAACCACAGCCTGCTCATCTGCACAGCAGAGCTGCTGCAGATGGCACTGAGCAGCACGCAGGAGGACGAGCGCGTGGGGCTCACAGGTGAGGCGCGGGCCTCGGGGCCGTACACCTGATCCTGCGCCAGCTGGGGCGCAGGGGTGGGGAAAGTGCTGTGAGCCCCAGGGCGGGTCCCTTCCCCGAGCAGGCCTGTTTACGCACCTGTAAATCGGCCACAGATTGGCCCACCTGGCCCCTTCTGGGGTGGTGGAGGTCTGCGGTGGGTACCGCCCAGGGAAGCAGAGTGAGTGGGAGAATGGGTCCCAAGCAGGGTGTAGATCACAGCCTGTCCCTGCCGTCCAGACTTCACCCTCATTGTGGTGGACGAGTGTCACCACACGCACAAGGACAGTGTCTACAACGTCATCCTGAGTCGGTACCTGGAGCACAAGCTGCAGAGGCAGCGGCCCCTGCCCCAGGTGCTGGGTCTCACGGCCTCCCTGGGCACTGGTGGGAACTCCGATCTCCAGGGTGCCGTCCAGCACATTCTGCAGGTGCGCTGGGCCAGGGCCCCTCACCCCGCAGGCGGAGTGAGCTGCAGCCTCCTTCGTGCCACCCCCCATTCCCCGGCGCGTACCTGGGGGAGGGTCTCGGTGCCCTGTCTTGGCCTCATCCAGTTTTACCTTTTCGTGTTTGTGTACTGAGCTGAGGGCCTTCACACTGAGTGGCACTGCCAGCTCTTTTTGAGACAAGGTCTCACTAAGTTATCCTAACCTGCCCCTGCCCGTTGGCCCTGCTTTGGCACGTGGCCCTCTGCTGGGACCCACCACCTCACATCCCTGCCCCCCCAGCCCGGGGGCAGCCCTCCCAGGGAAGCTGTCCTTGTTGCTGCAGCTCTGTGCCAACCTGGATACGTGGCGCATCATGTCACCCGAGACCTGCCGCCCCCAGCTGCTGGAGCACCAACCCCAGCCCTGCAAGAAGTACGAACTGTGCCAGAGGCGTACTCAGGTGCGTGGGGCACAGGCGCCGGGATGGGAGCTGCCGCCTGTACCCTGCCAGCGCCACTCCGGGTCCCTGGCTTGCGGTTTGGGGTGCACCTTCCGCGTCAAGGGCACAGCTGCCCGGACTAACCCAGAGGCACTGTGGACACTGCTGGGGTGTCCTTCGAGAGGGGCGCGACCAGTGGCCCTTCTGAACGGGGCTGGACTGGCATGAGGGATGCGAGGCAAGACGGCTGCAGCGCAGGACCTGCCACCCCTCCAGCCACGTCTCCCTTCTCCCCGCGATCGTCTCACCCAGGACCCATTTGGGGACTTGATAAAGAAGCTTATGGCTCAGATCCACGACCGCCAGGAGATGCCAGTCCTGAGCCACCGAGACTTTGGGACGCAGCTATACGAGCAGCAGGTGGTGGAGCTGTGCCAGACAGGTGTGAGAGGCAGCCCGCGCCGCGCCTGTGCGGTTAGGGGCGGGGTCTGGCCACTAGGGCGGGGCTTGGTTGCCCATGGGTGGAACCCAAGCAGTCTCACCTTGGGGCGGGGTCTCGGGCCCCACCCAGACCCTGGGCCCGCCCACAGCCGCAGTGGCTGGGCTCCTGCCGAACCGCGTGCTCGCCCTGCACCTGCGCCGCTACAACGATGCGCTGCTCATCCATGACACCGTGCGTGCTGTGGATGCCCTGGCCTCACTGCGGGACTTCTACGACCGGGAGCGCGCCACCAAAGCCCAGATCCTGCACATCGAGCGCTGGCTGCTGGCCCTGTTTGATGGTAAGGAGTCTGGGAAGGTCCTGTAGGAAAACCCATATCCAAAGTCGTGGGTGTGACAAGTTTATTTCCTCATTTGTGAAGATCAGCGAGGCTGTGGAAACAAATTCTCCTTATTCACAGATTTTTTTTTTGGTATAAGGATTGAACTTGGGACCTCACACTTATGAGGCCGGTTCTGGAACCACTGAGCTAAATCTCTGGTCCACATATATTTTAAAAACAATTTCATCAAAATAGTCCTCAGAAATCCAAAAAGGTGGCTGGTCGTGGTAATGCACACCTGTCATCCCAGCACTCAGGGGGCTGAGGCAGGAGAATCACTGAGAGTTCGAGGCCAGCCTGGGTTCCATAAGGGAGACTTGCCTTTAAAAAATCCAATAAAGGGCTGATGATTTGTCTCAGTGGTTCCGGCGCCTGTCTTGCAAGCGCAAGGACCGGGGTTCGATCCCCCGTAACCACATACCATATTGGGCATGGAGACTCACCCCAGCAGCAACCAGTACCACATGCCACAGTGTTGGGCGTGATGGCTCACGCCTATAATCCCAGCGCTCGGGAGGCAGAGGCAGGAAGATTGCTGTGATGTGAGTTGCAGGCTGAGCTCAGAGCCAGCCTGAACCACAAAGCGAGACCCTGTCTCAAAAAAACCAAAAAAAAAAAAAAAAAATCCAATAAAGGGATGCTAGCCAGATGACACACCTGTCATATCAACAGTCGTGGAGGCCGAGGCAGGAGGATTACAAATTCAAGCCAAGCCCAGGCAACTTAGTTACTGGAAGGACACCGATTTCAAAACATTATGTAAAGGGCTGTGGATGTAGCCCATACAAAAGCCTCCGCTCAGGCAACCTCCGGAATCCTGCAGAACACAAGGACGAGCTGACCCGTGTGGCAACGCACGGCCCTGAGAACCCTAAACTAGACACGCTGGAGCAGATCCTGCAGACGCAGTTCGGGGGCCCCGCCAACCCCCGGGGCATCGTCTTCACCCGCACCCGCCAGAGTGCCCAGTGCCTCCTGCGCTGGCTGCAGCAGCAGCCGGGCCTGCAGGCCATGGACATCAGGGCTCAGATGCTCATCGGGGCAGGGAGCAGCAGCCAGAGCCCACACATGACCCAGGTGTGGCCCCAGGTGTGGGGAGACCCCAGGAGGGCGGGGTGTACCCAGGCTGACCAGAGGGCTGCCTTGGTCCCGCCTGTTCCCCGACAGAGGGACCAGCAGGAAGTGATCCACAAGTTCCGAGTCGGCGCCCTGAACCTGCTGGTGGCCACAAGCGTGGCCGAGGAGGGGCTGGACATCGCACAGTGCAGTGTCGTGGTGCGCTACGGGCTTCTGACCAACGAGATCTCCATGGTTCAGGTGCTCCGCCTGCCGCCCCTGCCGGCTGCTGGGGGCCCAGCGCCCAGCCCTGCTCAGGCCCCACTTTTCCTTGTGCTTCCCAGGCGCGGGGCCGTGCACGGGCCAGCCAGAGTGTGTACTCGTTTGTGGCCACAGAGGGCAGCCAGGAGCTGCGGCGCGAGCAGACCAATGAGGCCCTGGAGGCCCTGATGGAGCAGGCTGTGGCTGCCGTGCAGAGGATGGACCCGGCCGAGTACCAGGCCAAGGTCAGCGGCAGGCAAGGACGGGACCCCTTGCTCTGGCCGGTGGGACTCTGACTGTACCACTTGTCCCCAGATTCGGGATCTGCAGCGGGAAGCCATCGTCAAGCGGGCTGCCCGGGCCTCCCAGCGGGACAGCCAGCGACGTCGCTTCCCTGCAGAGCGTGTACAGCTGCTGTGCATCAACTGCATGGTGGCTGTGGGCCACGGCAGTGACCTGCGGAAGGTGGAAGGCACCCACCATGTCAATGTGAACCCCAACTTCTCGTGAGCTGCGGACAGGCTGGCAGGGGCAGTGCTCAGAGGGCTTGGGGGGCTAGAGAGGTTGACAGGCAGTATCTGTGGCCTGCTGGGCTCCCAGGGCCACTGTCATGCCATAGGAACTGGCGCTCTGTGGCACACACTGGTCCCTGTCCTGCCTCTTCCGAGAACATCAGGAGAAACTGACTTCCCCCGTGGTGGTGTACACTTACAGTCCTAGCTTTGTGGGAGGCTGAGGCAGGAGGGTGGTTTAAGCACAGGAGTTCAAGGCCATCCTGGGTAATGCAGCGAGATTGTCTCTGAGAGCCGTGCCCCACCTGCCATCCCTGTGAGGGTGACCTTGTTCCAGGATCCTCCCATTCAGAGGGGAACACCTATGAGGCCCTTGCCACACTGAGGGTTTTCACCCCTCTTTCCTATGTGAGGGGCATTTGGCTGTAGGAAGATGGTTGAAAGATGACGGGCAGGAGCGATGGGGCATGACTGGCTCGGGGCGCCCCTCGGCCTGAGTGGAAGGGACGGCGGGGGTGCACACAGAGCAGGTGCAGGCAGACTGGCTGTGCAGGGCGCGGAAGGTCCGGCCTGAACAGGCCCTTCAATCCAGAGGTGACGAGCAGTCGCGGGTCCCGCAGGGCAGTGTGGGCTCGTCCCACCGAGACCCCGGACCGGAAGTGGGAAGGCGAGGGCCAGGTGTTGGGTGGACGCAAGAGCCCCATGGGAGACGACGTGGAGGTTGGACTGATCTTGCCTCTGGGACAGCAGTGACCCTTGAGGGGCTGCAGGGCGCAAGGTCTGGGCATGGGGTCCACGTGGGGTGTGACTGCCCCTCCCCTCCAGGATCTACTACACTGTGTCCCAGGAACACGTGGTCATCGATAGAGTCTTCAAGGACTGGAAGCCGGGGGGCACCATAAGCTGCCGCAACTGCGGGGAGGTAGGGGAGCTGGCCGGGGCTGCGTGGCACGGAGGTCCCGGTGTGGTATCCACAGAACCCTAACGCCTGTTGCCGGTGTCCACCCAGAGCTGGGGACTGCAGATTATCTACAAGTCGGTGACCCTGCCGGTGCTCAAAGTCCGCAGCCTGCTCCTGGAGACCCCAAAAGGCCGCATCCAGGCCAACAAGTGGTCCCGTGTCCCCTTCCTGGTGGAGGACTTCGACTTCCTGCAGCACTGTACCCAGAACCTGGCCGGCCTCTGCCTGAACTGACAGCTGCTCACTGTGCTGTCCGGCTCAGCCTGCAGGGGGCAGGAGAGTCCAAGGCCACGGCCCTCTTCCCCTGCGCGGAGCTCTCTGCGCCACCAGTCCTTGGGACCCTGGGCACCCGCGCTGGCTTAGGGTCCCCCGCAGTGAGGCAGCTGGAGAGACACTGTTCAGCTCTGAGTGACACGCAAAGTACCACTGGTACACACACACACACACTCACACACACTCTTCCCCTATACACTGCACAGAGCAAGGAAACAGGAAGATTGACTCCTGTACTAGGAGCACCCCGATATCCTCCCTGCCAGAGTCACACGTGCTTAAAACTCCTCAAAAATTAAAAATAAATGAGAAAACAGAGCAGAAAATGTGTAGGTTTTTTGGTTTGGGTTTGATATAGGTTCTCGCCATCGCGCAGGCTGGCCTCACTCGAGATCTGCTCAGTCTCCCAAGGGTGGGATTACGTGTGCGTCACCACCCGGCAATGTGCCATATTGTAAACCACACTTTGTTGAGGTATAGTTGGTAAAGAGAAATAGCACATAGGTAGCGTGTGCTCCACAGCCAAGGTGCAGAGCTACTGAGCGCAGATGTCACTTGCAGAAGTATTCTTGTGAAAAAGAACCCAGCGCGGTGGTTACACACCTGTAATCACAGCGCTTGGGAGCCAGAGGCAGGAAGATCACACAGAGTTCAAAGGCAGCTCGAGGGGCCGGGGATTTAGCTCAGTGCTTCAGGCCCCTGTCTTGCAGGCGCAAGGGCTGGGGTTCGATCCTCGGTAACCACATACAATATTGGGCGTGGAGATTCACGCCCAGCAGCAATCAGTACCACATACCACAGTGCGGGTCATGGTGGCTCACGCCTGTAATCCCAGCACTCAGGAGGCAGAGGCAGGAGGATTGCTACGATGTGAGTTTGAGGCTGAGCTCAGGGCCAGCCTCAACTACAAAGCGAGACCCTGTCTCAAAAAAACCTTAAAAAAAAAAAGACAGCTCGGGCTATACTGGCTCAAAAGGTCTCCTTTGCAAAGTTGCACTGTGGCCCTTCCCCAGGTGCAGATCAGTGCACAGTGGCTGTACTGTTGCAGAATGCATCTCTGAAGTTGGAATTTTTCCCGCTCTTTGAGGAAAAATATCAAGAGTCGACATTGGAGGGGCCGGGTCCACTGCGGGTAGGGCCTTTGCCTGCTGCCCACCTCTGAGAACCAGCGCCGGTATCAGGCTCGGTGCCATGCGGAGGCCTTTGTGTCCCCACCGGCCCTGCAGGTCCCCTGCTTGGGCAGGCACAGCGGGAGAGCCAGGGCTCCAGGGGCAGGCGCAGGTGGGCTGGGGGTGGGGAGAATGACAGCAGCCTACATTTCCGGTCTCGTTTTAATGAGGGAAGGAGCCAAGATGTAGGTTGGTTCTTCAGGGAAAGGGCTATTTCTGCAGTCAGAGGCTCTGCGGGCGGGAGTCACCTTGGGGGTGGGGGCAGCCTGGCTGCAGCAGGAGGAGCCCCTCTGCCGTCCAGCCCAGGCCTCACCAGCAGCCCCCGGGGATGGCAGCGACTCGTCGTCCGCTCCTGGCTGGGCTGAGACCTGCACACCCCCCGGAGTGGAGGCTCTGCCCCAGCCTTCTCTGCACAGTCCCTCCTGTCACATCCTGGCCTCCTGGGCCACTTCACCCCATCCGCTCGTGCCCGCTGCTCCGTGCCTTTCACACGTCAATAAAATCAGTGACCGGCAGAGGGAGGCGGGGGCGCGGGCGCTAAGCTCCCTGGCTCTGAATGTGGCCGGACTCACGGAGCCCGGACGCCTGGCGTTCCAGGGCTACACAGCGACAGCTGAGGGCCCACAGCTGCGCGGGGGAGGGGACCTGGGCTCTACCGGCCGATGTGTGGCCTGAGCTCGCAAACAGCTGACTGCAGATGGGGAGCCTGCTCTGATCAATTAACTGATCGATGGATCGGTACAGGGGTCGCACCCGGGCCTTCGCACTGGGCCCTTTTGTTATTCTGAGACGGTCTGGCTAAGTTGTCCAGGCTGGGTTCAAACTTGGGTTCAAACTTGAGGACCTCCTGCCTCAGCCTTCCCCGCGCTGGGATTCCAGGTATGCGGCGCCACTCCCAGCTGGGCGGGCTTCCGAAAGCCAGGTGAGGTCTCTGCACTTCCTGGGTCGCTTGAGGGGTCCTGAGAGGACCCGACTTGGCCCCACTCTGGCGCGGAAGCTCGGATGCGCCCCCAGCCGAGCTGGCCGTGGTGGGAGGCGGGAAGACACGCCCCACGGACACGCCCCCTGGCCGCTCCGCCCCTCCTCGCCCCGTGTCCCGCCGCGGTTGTGGTGCTGGAGCGCGGTGAACGCAGGTGGTCGCGGCGGGCTGCCTGTCCCCGCAGGTAAGACAACGGACGACGTGGGCTGTCCCCGCCAGGACGGCCGCGGGAGGAGAGGGCTGCCCATCCTGCGGCCCGGGGTCCTGTCCGCCCGCCATCCCCTAAGGCCGTGGGGACACTGGGCATCCTCTTGTGCGACCCAGCTCCGTGGCAGGCAGAGGCTCTGGCTGGACCTTCGGGTAGATTCCGAGGGGCGCGGTGACAGGGGCGGCCGAGGGGTGGTTCCCACGGCCGGTGCTCTGCTGGCAGCGAGGTTGGGGCTTGACCCTGCACAGCTCGGCCGGGGGTTGAGGGGTGGGGTGGGGAATGAAGGTCTGGGCCAGGGCTGGGATGCCGCGGGCGGGGCTCCGTGGGCATGGGCACGGCCACAGGCCGGCTGCAGACTTGGGGTGCACATGCACCCTCCCCGTGGGACGGGGTCCCGCCAAGACCTGACGGGAGCGCGCTGAAGAGGGTCAGGACCCAAGGCCTGCAGCACGACCCATTGGACAGGCGCTCACACACCACCCTGTGGGGCCAGGTTTCAGCAGAGCAGGGCACCCCAGATTGCAGCGGGCTCCCCTGGGGTCCCAGGCCTCCCAGAGGTCTCGCCAGCCTCTGGGCAGACAGGTGGCAACCCCCACAGTGGCCTGGAAGTTCCCTCAGGTCACCTTCTCTGTGACCTTGGGCAGGTCCCCTAACCTCTGGGTGCTGCCCCACCTGTGAAATGGGGATGATAGAGGCCACCTCCCAGGGTAGCTTCTGGGATTAACCCCCCTGAGAGCCCCTCCTGCGGTGCAGCAAAGCCCATCCAGGGGGTGGGGGCAGAAGGGTTTTTAAAGCTTGGCCCCTGCCGGTGCGTGGCTCACCCAGGCTGCCCAGGCCCCCAGGATGGGAGTCCGCTTGGGGCTCTGCCTCCCTGGAACAAGCTCTGGCTTTGAGACCGTTGTTGCCTCCCTGTCCCGCCGCCTCCAGAAATCCCCAAGTTGGGACCAAACCACACGAAAGTTTTCCAGGAAGATAAATATTCCAGTGACAGCCAGACCTGTGTCCCAGTGGAAAGGCAGCTCAGTCCAGCAGGGCGGTGCCCGCGGCGTCTCCTCCCCTCCTGTGCGGTTCGGCAGCAGGGAGGGTCTGCTGTACTCAGGGTCTCATCTCCGCACTGTCCGACCAGGTGTGTGCCCAGCGCCCGCGAGACAGCTTCCGGGTGACGGAAAGGCGACACAAGCTCTGATCCTCCCACTGCCCCGGGCACCTGCTGCTGGCAGTACGAAAGCGGAGTCTCAGTTAGTGGCACCATGCAGCTGCCCCTCCATGCCACAGTGTGGCTCGGACACCCCCTGAGCAGGAACTCGGTCCTCGGGAGCATTCGGAGGTGTGTCGGGGTGGTGGGAGGGAAGAACATAGTGCAGCGCACAGGAGTTTGTCTTGTGTTCAGCTTCACTTACAACTTTAACATACTGAGGGCCCCCCCAAAAAATAGTTGAGGCAGGCATGGCGCGCTCACCTTTCATCCCAGCACGCTGGGAGGCTGAGGCCAGAGGACTCCCAAGATCAAGCCTAGCCTGGGCAACTTGACACGCTCCTATCTTGACAGTTTAAAAATGAATAAATAGAGGGCATAGGCTGCAGCTCAGTTTAAAGCCCTGGGTTCAACTCCTAGCAACACCAGAAATAAAGTCCCATATCCACATGTATCTATTGCCCCAGGCCCACCTTGCCCCAGGGCCACTGGCTGGCTCCGTCCCCGCTCTCTGTCACCCACAGAGTGGCAGTCCTAAAACTGGGCTCGAGACGCGCTTGCTAGACCAGGAGGAATTTCTAGGGAAGCTAAGACAGTCAGCCGTCCCTGAAGTTGTCTCCCCTTGGGTCTCCTGACCTCATTCTCTATCCCAAAACCGGAACAGCTTTTGCAACTGTCCTCTGAGGCGCAAGCAGGAGGGCTGGGGGGATGGTGCCAAGCTGAGGGGGGAAGCTTGGTGGAGCAAGGAGGCATGAGGGGCCAGGGGCCAGGCTGCACGCCTGTCCCATGTGCGGTCTCAGCGAGGGCCGAGTGTGTGACACAGCTTCTCTGTGGACTGAAATCTTGGGCCCTGGCTGGGACCAGTCCGGGACGGCCCGGCACTGGGTCCTCCCCGCGGGATGAACGGCCTCTTGGTTTGCATCATGCCCGGGCTGTCTGGGGGCACCTGCCATCGCAGCCTGGTTCTTGCTGTGCAGTGCGTGCTGGAACTGAATGCACACACCCAGGGGAGCTCCTGACCGCACCGCTGTGCTCTCAGTGGCCACCGTCGCTGTCCCTTTTTGCTGATTTAGTCACCTTGGGTGACCGGCCAGGGGCTGGCTGGTGTAAGGGGGGCAGAGGCACAGGGCTCTGACAGAAGTTGGCCCCCTGCCCCCTGACGCCTAGTCCTGGGCTTCACGTGTCTTGGTATCTGCAGGCCTGTCCTCTGTCTGTCCTACTGGTTCCCATGAGGCCCTGCCTGCCTCCACCTACAGTCCCGGCGGCCGCACAGCTCCCCATCCTGCCCTCCCGTCCCGTTCTGTCCCGTCCTGTCCTCTCCTCTCCCGTGCCAGGGCTCCAGGGCCGCTGCCTCCCCTCCGCCCTTCCTCTTGCCCTGCCTCCCTGTGTGCCCTATGGCTCACACTGCCCTCCATCTCTTTCTGGACGGGTCCCAGGGTGGCAGCGTGTCCAGAGCCACCATCCCCCACTGGGCACATGGGTGGACACATCAGAACCCATGAGGACGAACACGGTCCTCTGCCCATGGAGGGCTCCAGGGAAGGCTGCCTTTCGGGCGGGTGAGGGGACAGAACCCCTGTCCGAGTGACCCACTGACCCTGGGCAAGGCAGCTGAGTGCGCAGTTCACAGGGGTGCTGGGCGGGGCAGCCGGCTGCGTTTCTTGTCCTTGAAGCAGCCAAGTTGGGCTGAACCTGCGGCTTCCTGCGGGGACTGAGGTTCCCACCCACGTCCACGTGGCCACTGCCTCCGCCTGCACAGGGCCGCCTCTGTTGCCCGTGTTTACCTGACTAAGGTTCTCTGAGCTGGTGGAGAGCCGACACCCTGTCCTTCTCACCCCAGAACCCAGGCGAGGAGCCAGCTGCTGCCCTGCCGCCGTGCCCAGGTCCCAAGCCAAACATCTGCACCCTGCACTTCCCACCTCGGCCTCCTGCACACCCAGAGTGCACCGCGGGGCGAGGTGGCAGGCAGCGTGCTGTGTCCTGCGGACCCTGACCCCACACAGCCCCTTGGGGTTGAGTGCAGCCAGTGTGGAGGCCCCAGGACTCGGCCAGAGCGCCCCCAACCGCATGGCCCTGGGCTGGGGCCGTGTGGGGGCAGGTGCATCTCTGTGACCTTGTTCTAAACTCACTGTCCTACTTAGCAGCTTCCAGAGGGGACGGGAAAGACGGCTTTAACCACTTGGGCGCTAACTGGGGATTCGGCCGTCCCTACAGGCTGAGGGAGCGGCTTGGGGACAGCGGCATGGAGAGGTGAGGCCGGAGGGTCACTGGTGGGAGCCGGGCGGGCAGCATGTGGACATGGCACAGCCACAACATGGCAGCCTTGGGCCACGCGTCTGCGTGGCTGCTCAGAGAATGCAGCCAGCCTGTGCCTCTGTACTCCCTCGCCCCAGAGCCACACGTATGTATGGTGCACATACATGCTAGGCACTCCGTGGCGAGCCTTGCTCCGGGCCTCGAAACGAGGAAGAACACGGCAAGGAACAAGGGGGGAGGGGAACTGGCCTCGAGGAGGGCGACGAGCTGGGTGTGGTGGCACATCCTGTAACCCTGGCACTCTGGAGGCTGAGGCAGGAGGATCGCGAGCCCAGGCCTCCCTAGAGACTTAGCCGGGCCTTGTCCAGGCAGCGAGGAGAGGCCCCTCCTAGTCTGTGCCCCCTTCCCAGTGAGGGGGGCCACTTGCCGGGCTCCGGGACAGAGGGGGCCCAGTGTGGCTGAGAGTTGCTCAAAAGTAGCTGGAGGGCAGAGAGCCTGGGCCAGGACATCCCCACCCTGAGGAAGTTTTGAATGCAAACATCCACGCTGAGCTGGGAGGTGTTTTCCAGCTGGAGCGCCGCTCGCCGCCTGACTCCTTGACTGGATTTTTCAGTTTCCCACCCTGGTTCAGTTGAACACATTTCCGTGCGCTTCACTCCATTTTAATTTCGCTGAACTGTTCCTGGCATTCGCTCCTCACCCTCTGTGGGTGAGGTTCCACACTCGTCAGCTGGGGAGCTGCAGGCTCTGGGCACTGGAAGGTTTAAGTTTTGAAAAGAGATTTGTGGCAATTTTTTTTTTTTTTTTTTTGAGTAGGGTCTCACTTTGTAGTTCAGGCTGGCCCTGAGCTCAGCCTCCAACTCACATCACAGCAGTCCTCCTGCCTCTGCCTCCCGAGTGCTGGGATGACAGGCGTGAGCCACCACGCCCGGCACTGTGGTTTGTGGTACTGGTTGCTGCTGGGGTGAGTCTCCACACCTGGCATTGTTGTATGTGGTTACTGGGGGATCGAACTCAGGACCTTAGGCTGGCAAGGCAGGCACTGGGATCACTGAGCTAAATTCCTGGCTCTGTGGTCAAATTTTGATTTTTCTTCTCTCTCTCTCTCTTTCTTTTTTTTAAAATTTGCTTTCTTTCTTTTTTTTTTTTTTTTTCAAGGTTTTTTTTGAGACAGGGTCTCGCTTTGTGGTTCAGGCTGGCCCTGAGCTCAGCCTCCAACTCACATCACAGCAATCCTTCTGCCTCTGCCTCCCGAGTGCTGGGATTACAGGCGTGAGCCACCACGCCCGGCACTGTGGTATGTGGTACTGGTTGCTGTTGGTTGTGGGTCTCCACGCCCAGTATGGTATGTGGTTACCGGGAAATCGAACCCGGGTCCTTGCGCTTGCAAGACAGGCGCCGGAACCACTGAGCTAACTCCCCGGCCCTTGCTTTCTTTGTTGCTTTCCTTTGCTAGGTAGTTCAAGCTGGCCTCGGACTCACTATGTACCCCAGGCTGGCCTCAAATTTTTTGTTTTAAAAGTAGGAAAAACTTTATTAAGAAAGAAAGCCTTGGGGTCCGGGGTTTACCTGAACTACAAAAGAGACCCTGTCTCAACAAAGAAAGAAAGGCAAGCCTTTGCATAAGGGAAGCAAAAGGGGGACCTGAAAGTGGGAGACCCACCCACCTCACTTCCCACGGGCTCTATGGGGAAGCCACAAGGTGGCGGCCTCAAATTTTGAGGCAGTCACCTGCCTCAGCCTCCAGCGTGCTGGGACTGTACACCACCACACTTGGCAAGGTCTGGTTCTTTCGTCTCTCCTAGTCAGTGACAAGGTGTTTTGCTCCCGCTCTGGTCGTCATCAAGGTTCCTTCCACAGGTTATTTCAGGTGGCCGGAAGTATTTATCTCAAGGTCTACTTCGGGCACACCAAGGAAGGGGCGTCTGGGCAAAAGAAAGCAGGTGGGGACCGTCTTCCGGACTGTGCTAAGGGCTCCCCAGAGTGGAGGGCAGCTTTAGCGGTTAGGGCAGAAGAATGATATGATCATAGTAGTTTTCCAGGCTAGGACCAGCCCAGGGCTTCCCACATGCCAGGCAAATGTGCCCTACACCCTAGCCCGGATTTGTTTATGTACCTGTTTGTTTTGGGGGTTTTTTTGTTTGTTTATTTTTTGAGACAGGGTCTCACTTTGTAATTTAGGCTGGCCCTGAGCTCAGCCTCCAACTCACATCACAGCAATCCTCCTGCCTCTGCCTCCCGAGTGCTGGGATGACAGGCGTGGGCCACCACACCCGGCACTGTGGTGTGTGGTACTGGTTGCTGCTGAGCGTGACTCTCCACGCCCAGTATTGTATGTGGTTACCGGGGGATCGAACCCGGGTCCTTGTGTTTGCAAGACAGGCGCCGGAACCACTGAGCTAACTCCCCAGCCCTTGGTTTTTTTTTTTTAAAGACAGGGTCTCAAAGTATAGTTCAGGCTGAACTTGAACTCTCTCTGGATCCCAGCCTGGCTTTGAACTCATAACGGTCCCCTTGCCTCAGCCCCCTGATTGCTGGGGTGACAGGTGTGTGCCGCACATCTGGCCAGGTCATGTGAGAATGCTGGGGGAGAGGAATGGGGGGTTTGAGGAGGCAGGAAGGCCAAATGAGAAGGCTGCTCCCACGTGGGAAGCGGAGGACTGACAGGGATCTGGGGGAAGAGAGCACAGGGTGGAGCGCAGGTCGGGGCACCTCTTGTACCCACCCTTCATGAGGGTGAGGACCCAGATGCCAGTGACCTGCCCGCCCCTCTCATGTGGCCGGAGCCACCCTGGCCGCAGACCTGGCCGGGAAGGGGACCAGACACAGGGCGCTTGTCTGGCCCTGGGTGTGACGCTGGGCAGGGCACAAAGGGGCCTCTGTCGGTCTGGGGCACTGTGCCCACCTGGGCCAGGCTGGGCGCTTGGGGCATGCGGGAGTGGGGCAGCTTGGTGTGAGGGCTTCCGCTGTGCGGTCACATCTACTTCCTCTCCTCGGGCCTCAGCCCTCACCTGAGAGCGGGTTCTGGATCACACCTCCTCTTCCCCTCCTATTTTTGAAACGTGGTCTCACTCTGTAGCCCAGGCTAGCCTCCTGCCTCAACCTCCTCTATCACCACGGCCTCACAGGCCTGGCTGGCGACCCACATCCAGCACACTGACACGAGCGCTTGCGACGCCTGTTTGCTCAACACATCACATACCTGATGCTAACTTGTCAGGCCCAGAACGGCCTGCTCAGAAAAGTCACGTCCACCTTTATTTACAGGATGCGGAACTGAGGGCAGAGGTGGCCCAAGGCGCACGGTGTGAACATCCCAGGCGCTGCCACCTCAGCTCGGGCAGGCGAGGGGAGTCCTTCCTGAGGCCCCCCACAGCTTGAGCCCCGAGGTGGTGTCCAGAGGGTGGGGTGGAGTCAGAGTCTTCAGCGCAGAGGGCCAGGACCTGACCCTGAGGCACAGCGCCGCGTGCTGGGCAGGCGCCGGCGGGCTGGCCGCTCGAGCTGACCGTCACTCACCTGGGCAGGAGGCTGAGCAGGAGAATCACCAAGTAAAGGCCATCCGGGGTTACATAGTGAGTTCAAAGCTACCTGAACTACATAAGGAGGCCCTGTGTCAAAAACACATTTTTTAAAAAGTGGCAGGAAGTTGGGCTCCCAGTGTGGACCCGGCCCGGCCCTCTGCTCCCTTCTGGTGTGACGCGGAAAGTCTCCCCACTAGCCGATGGCGAGTTGCTGCTATGCCCTCTGATAGTCCGGGGAGGGGCTGTGCCCAGGCCTCTCCTGTGCACCTTGGCCAGCTCTGCCATGCCAAGCAAGGAGGTGGGAATAATTCTGTTGTGCTGGCCAGGGGGCTGGGGGTAGAGTGTGTGGCACTCCTGGGGACTGAACTCAGGGAGAACACTCAGGTATATCCCTGGCCTTATTTTAAATTTTATTTTCAGAATGAGTCTCGACAGATTGCTCAGGTTGCCCTTGAACATGCAGCCCTCCTGCCTCGGCCTTCTGAGTACCTGGGCTCCCTGGCCCTCTTGCCCTCCGGGAGGGACCCAGCCAGCTGTCTGCTCTGCCGAGCTCTGTCTTCGCTGGGTTTCCGATGTGCAGCCGTAAGGAAGTTCTCCCTGCCCTCTGGTCGCCGTCACTCCGGCCGTCACAGCGATTTTGTCCTTTGCGTGGCAATGGGTCTTTGCGAGTGTCTCCTGGGAGCTAGGGGTGGGGGGCAGGAGCCAGTGCCAGCCTCTGCATCACACACCCAGGAGGGACGAGGCTGCTTCGAGTGACCGCCCCATCTGCTCTGAGGTGGGCCTCGTGTCCAGGGTGGGAGGATGGGACCCCAGCTTGGCACGTGAGGACTTCATCTCGGCCCTGCCGCGGTCTCCAGCCCGCAAGGCCAGCCAATTAGCACGGTGTCTGATTCCATGTTCCCAGCGCCTGCCTCGTTAGGTGGGGATTTGGGGCCGGGTCACCCTGAAGGACAGCCGTGTCCCCAGCAGGGGGGCCTGGCCAGCACTGAGCCCTTGGTGCGGGAGGTGGCACTGCCCTGCATCCTGGTCTGGGCCCTGCTTGGGGCAGGGTGAGGATTTGATTTCAGGGGATTTGTGGCCAGTGGGAGCCGCCCTGGTGCTTGGTGCCTGGGCTATTTTAGGAGGTGGGGGCATGTGGGGGGGCCCTGACTGTCCTCTCCTGGGAGCAGGAGGGACCCAGGTTAGGTGGCAGCACGCTGGCCACATCTGGGCACTGCTGGTGAACAAGGACTTTGGCTCGCGCATCCCCAGAGGGTGGTGCCAGCCCGTGGGCTGCTCGCCTCAGTCCCTGTAGCTCTGCCGGCTCTGTGACAGCGGGCAGGGGCCGCACACAGGGTCCCTCTGGAGGCAGCTCTCCGGTCACCCTCCATGGACCACTCCATCGCCCTGCGTCACACAGGGGACACCGAGGCTCTGGGAGGGTGGACAGCAGGCGAGGCCCTGCTCTTGTCCCCACGTGACGAGTGGGGGCCAGTTTCTTGGTCTCTGGGCCGGGGTGGGCACAGAGACAGGAAGCAGAGGTCCCGGTGTGAGACTGGGCGGCCGTGCAGGGGCGGGGCTTCACTTAGAGGATGGTCAGTTCGTGCCCATCGAGGGGCAGAGAAGAGGCCCCAGCCCCCCTCACCCGCATTCCTGGGGTCACTGGGAACATTCGGGGGCGCCTGGCCTCGAGCAGAGGGACAGCTCGGACTTCAGAGCCAGCCCGATGGGTCGCCCACTGGCAGGTGAGTGGCCAGGCCAGCGCAGGGAGGGGCACTGGCAGGGGCGAGGGAGGGGCTGGAGCGCTGACTGCGGGGGTTCTGTGTGCGCTCGGCATTCGGGGCTGAGTTATTCCTGGGTATCTTGGTGATGCCACGGCTCTGTGGGTGGCCTGAGCTGGCACCTGCGGGCTTGCTGAGGGATTTCCTGTCCCTGTTGGGTCTCCCAAGAGCCGCAGCACACAGCAGGGCTGCAACTCACAGGTCAGAAATCTCCCTCGGGCTGCGGCGGATGAGTGGAGAGGTGGTCGGCAGGCGCGGGGCCTGCTGAGAGAGCGGCAGACAAGGGGTGGCGTGAAAAGAAAGCTGGATAGGGTAGTGTCTCATCCCAGCACTCAGGAGGCTGAGGCAGGACGATCACTGAGTTTAAGACAAGGCTGGGCTACATAGCAAGACGTTGACTCCGAAAACAAACGACAGCAACAAAAAGCTGTAGAAACAGCCGTCCTGAGAGGTGGGGGCTGCCCGACGAGGCTGCTGGAGCAGAGGACGGAGGGCGACTCGTCAGGGCTGCCCTAGAGGGACAGGGTGACCTCTAAGGTCCCTTCCAAGTCTGAGCAACTGCGGCTCTGCACTGACAGACGCCGGGCGTGGGCTGCGCCTGCTGCAGCCAGAGGCCGAGTCCTGCGGTGGCCCGGCGGACACGGGGCGCGACCATCGCCCCTCACGAGGGTCAGCGCTGAGCCCGGGGGCCCAAGTTCATTCATTCCTTCACCACATTCCGGCTGACCACGGCGTGGCAAGCCCCCGGGAGCGCCAAGGCCCTGCCTCGGGGGACACAGGTGAGTGTCCACGGGGCGGGGTGGCTGCCTGCCCGATGAAGCTAAAGGAAGCAGGCAGTGTGAGGGTCGCTGAGGCCATGGAGCAGGAGGTGACATCAGGGCGGAGCCTGGGCTGAGCGATGGGCTTCCAGGGAGCAGAGGTGACTGGGGGTTGGCACGGAAGTGTGGGGTGGTGGGACTTCCTGCCTGGGACGGAGGCTGGCGCCCTCCTGGCCACACCAGCGCCAGGAGGGCGGCAGCACTGCGGCGCTCGGATGGGACAGTCCCTGCCCCTTTCTTTAGTGCTGTCTGCCTTCCTCTCTCCGACGCAGAAGGCAGCTGGGCTCACAGGGCGTCGGCAGGCTGGCAGCGCTGCCCGGCCCCTGGTGGGCTGCACGCTCTGGGGGTACTAGACGTGCCTCGTGCTCCCTGACTTTGGAGCCATCTGGGCCGGCTCGGCCCCCATTTGGGCTCTGTCTTCCCGCTCAGCACAAAGTGGGCCTTCTGTGCCCTCCACCTACACCACTAAGCGGCACGGGGGTTGTGCCCCTGCGGCCGGAGACCTGCCCTCTGCCCGCCGGGCCCCTCCTCTCGGCTCTGGTCTGATGGCTGCCCCGGTTCTGTGTCAGACAAACATGTTCAACCCCGGCTACAGAAGCCCCAGCCCAGGCCTGATCGGGGAGGGGACGGGGTGGACACAAGCCCACACAGGGGCTGGAGATGAACAAGTGGCAGTCAGCCTGGGGCACACATGTCACCCCAGCACTCTGGAAGGCTGAGGCAAGAGAACCAGAGTTTGAGCCCAGCCTGGACAAACTAGCAACTTAGTAAGACCCTGTCTTTCTAAGGGCAAGGGATGTAGTTCAGTGTGAAGGACCTGGGTTCCCTTCCCAGGTGTGTGTGTGTGTGTGTGAGACAGAGCACACTGAGGAAGGTGTTATACACCTGTAATCCCAGCCACTCATGGAGGCTGAGGCAGGAGGATCTTGAATTAGAGGAGAGCCGAACAACTTAGCAAGACTGTGTAGGGCGCCCTCAACAATCGGAGTTATGATAAAGAAACGTCCAGGCAGGAGGCTGGCAGGGGACAGGGAAGCTTCTAGAACTCACTCAAGTTCTGGCTTCCCATGTTCTTTGTTGTGTCCGGCTCTCAGCTCGGCTCCCTGCGTGTGAAGGGACTGTAGGTCACACAGGGTGAGCCTGGCTGATGTTGAGAGGCCCTGGCTACCGCAGGGACAGCTGGGGAGGCTGAGTCAGGCCAGCCTAGGCAGGCCCGGCGTGCTGGCTGGGATCTGGGCCATTGTGGCCAGGCTGTGTGACGGGGGCTTATTAGCGCCTGGCTGATATTTATCTCTGCTCTTGGGCCACATCTCCAGCCCGCCTGCCATAAATCGCACTGAGCTTTCAAAATGTCCCTGTCCCCTGCTGGCAGGCCAGTCGCTCTCCTTGGCATGGCCAGCAGTGCATCATTCCTCTGAGGTCTACCCTAGGCCCCAACACCTGGGCCACCCCAAAACCTTCCTGCCTCAGCTTCCTGCCAGGAGGGCAGGGGGAGTCCCCAAGGCAGCGACTAGCGCACAGGGGGTTCCACCAACACTGGGGTCTCCCTTCCCCTCCCTCAGAGAAAAGCTGTGCCTGAACCCAAAGCCTGGGGCGTGGGGCACCCTGCCAGGGGTTTGTCTGCCGGGTCTCTTCGTAGGTGCTCGCCATGCCCCCTGGCTGCTGTCCCTGGTACTGCATCCCTCTGACGCGGCTGGGGAGATTGGAGGAGGGCAGACCCGGGTCTCCGTCTCCTGAGGTCCACAGCAGAGTGGTGGAAAGCAGGCAGTGCTGGCGACCAGGTGCTGGGCTAGTTCCCGCCAGAGGCCAGGAGCCAGGACCCCTGCTGAAGCCCCCAGCCCAGGCTTCTGGGGGTCGTGGACAGTTGTAGTACCTGGGCTTGTAGACATGTTCCCCGTCTCTGCTCATTTTTATTTACTGGTGCAGGTGGCAGTGCGCGAGGACCATGCCCCCCGGGGGAGCTGGTGCGTGGACACCCCTGTGTCCGTTCTTCCCACACCCTGCTCCCTCCCCGGTCTCTCTTTTTATCAGTTCACCTCAGTGCGGTGTGCAGGGCTGTGCATGTGAAGCAGTTACAGGAAGCGGGTGGGTTAGGGGCCGCCCTACACCAGCGTGGTCTCACTGCCACCTGTTTCCAGAGCTAAGGTGCTAGGTGGGTGAGAGAGAGCGGGAGAGAGAAACGGGCTCTTGCTGCGCAGTCCAGGCTGGCCTTGCCCTCATGGTGATCCTCCTGCCTCAGCTTCCCGAGTGCTGGGATGACCCCACACCCGCACGGGATGTGTGTGCTTTGAGGACGTCGTGATATCTCTTGACTGGTCTGAGGTGCAGGGGACCCAGCCAGGGAGAGAGAAGCAGTCGTTTTCTCCACCCGTCTCAGACTCAGTGGCTTAAAAAGACAGAAACTGACTTTTTCACAGCTCTGGAAGGTAAAGGCCTGAGATCAAAAAGTCAGCACTAGTGGGGCACAGGCACTCTGGGAGGCTGAGGCAGGACTGTCGTGAGTCCACCTTCAGTCCAGCAGTTTAGTGGCTTTTAGTGGCTTTTAGTGGCAGTTTAGGGCTTATGAGACCTTGTCTCATAATTTTAAAAACTAAGATAACAAAAAGACTTGGGCTGTGACTCAGTCTGAAGGCTTTGAGTTCCATCTCCAATACCCCTCCAAAAGATGTCAGCAGAACCTGAGTGAGGTCACATGTCCACAACGCCACCTACTTGGGAGGCTGAGTCAGGAGGATCTTGGGTCCAAGGCCACACTGGCAACATAGCAAGACCTTGTCTCCAAAAAGAAAGAAAAAGCCAAGATACCTGTGGGTTGGCTCTCCTTGACCTGCAGAGGCCGCCATCACCCTGGGTAGTATCTCCCCTCTAACTGAGTTATTGGATCAAAAGTATGCTGAATGTTAGAATTGCTTTAGATTTGATCACAGTACACATTGCCATGCATCCCCTTAGAATTCTTCCCCGCCTCATCCCGCCACCCTTGCCCCTTGCTGCAGCCGCTGTGGAGTCCTCACTGCCATCTAGCGGAGCCATCCCGGCTGTCTCACGGCCCTGAGTCGATTCAGAAGGTCTCCCCCGGTCATTGTGACTCTGCGGAGCAGTCAGAAGTTGTACACTGCCCAGCATCATGTTTTCATTTGATGAAAAATGCTGTAAAGATTTGGTCAACGCTGGTGAATGTGTAAATCTAAACAGCATATTTATCACCCTGAAAGACACCCTACCTCCAAGCCCTGAAAACCTCCTCTTGGCTCTGAACACTTTCGCTTCATCCTCGGCCATGTGGCTTTTATTGTGAAAGACCCTCTCGGTTTTAATGTTAATCTCTCCGTCCATCACCGTGTGCAGAGTCTCCTCCTCCGGGGACAGCGGTCGCTGTGGGTCGGGGTCACCGTGTGACCCAGTTTTACTCAGTTTACTCTTTCTGGACTGTGTTCAAATATAGCCGCATTCTGGGATACGGGGAGTTAAGGCTTCAACATACGAATGGGGCGCAGCTCAGTTTGCAGCAGGAGAACCCCGAGCCTCGGGGTCGCCCCAGCCCACGGGGTCCTGGTCCCCACCCAAAACACAACTGTGCCCCCAGCTGGGTGACTGAGGCAACAGGGCGGTTGCGTGGGAGAGAGTGGGCACGGCCGGCAGGTGGTCCGCACTTGTAAATGTCACCCTGCTCTGCTCAGGGTACATAGAAGCTGGGTGTCTGGCCACATGCCGCCTGTCCTAGACCTGTCAGCACCTGCCGCAGGGCCGTTACAGGACCAGCTCCGCCAGCTGCTACACCCCGGTACCCACCTGGTGGCCAAGGCCGAGCGTCCCTGCTGTGCATTGCTTTGGGCTCAGTCCCAGGTGTCCCGGCCTCCCTGTGTATGGCCCCCTCAGACACCTTTTCCTAAACGTCTGCCTTTTGCTCTGCCAGAAATAGCACCCTTAGGCCCTGCAGCCACCTGTAGGTGGAGGGGTCTTTGAAAAGCAGGGCTGTTGCCCCCGGGCCCCTCCCGCTCCCCAGGCCGCCACCACTCGACCCTCTGTTCCATCTCCCTCTGTCCCTGTGCAGGTATGAAGCGGCCACTGAGCCCAGGTCTCCCAGGTGAGAGAGAGTCCCCGGCGTCCGGAGCTGCCGAGAGCCCCCCTCAGACCCCGGAGACCCCAAAGGCCAAGCGGGAGCGGAAGCGGCCGTCCTACACGCTGTGCACTGTGTGCAACATCCAGCTGAACTCCGCGGCGCAGGCCCAGGTGCACTGTGGGGGTCGCGCGCACCAGCGGCGGCTGCGGCAGCTGCGCCTGGGCTCGGGGCCCTCCGAGCCAGGTCAGTGCGAGGCCTGGGCCGGGCTGTGGGGGGCCCTGGCGCTGTGGGTCTCCCGGGCGTCTTGGGGGGCCTGGGGCCCTAGGGTGAGTCTTCAGACAAGGCCTGCCTCCCGGGTGCTGCTCTGGACTCTGACGGCCGGTCCACAGGTTCTGGGCACTGTGGGGCACGGGAGGCCTCTCCCTCACGTGGACTCCTGGCCAGGATTTCTGTCTGCTCCTGGCTGGCCGCTGCGGAGGGCAGCTGGGTCCAGGCAGATCTCTGGGGAATGGGTGACTGCGTCTGTGAGGGAGATGCCGGCTGACAGCAGCGTGGTGCCAGTGTCAGCCACCGGCCGGGAGGGAGGCCGGGGCGCCCTCACCCTGCTCCCGGGCAGCAGCCTGGTGCTCTGCTGGCCCTGCTGGACCCATATACCTGCCTGGGAGCTTCGAGTCCTCTGGGTGAGCCTCACGGGGCACCTGCTGCGCCCCTCTCCGGGAACATACTGTGCTGGGGCCCTGGAGCCCAGAGATCAGCCATGCCGAGCGAGCAGAGTCTGAGCAGAGGTGTGTCGTGCAGCAGCAAAAGCTCGGCTTGTGCCTGCTGCTGAGGGGTGTGGCCTGGTGCCCTTGCCGCCTGGAGCCTCCTGCCTCTTCTGAAGCTGATAGCCTTGGCGAAACACCTTTGTTTGTTTGGGGTGTTGGTGTGGAGCTCTGAGCCTCGCACCCGCCCAGCAAGGGCTCTGCCATGGAGCTGCACCCCAGCCCATTCTTTGCTTTGAGTCAGGGTCTTGCTAAGGTGCAATTCTCCTGCCTCAGCCTCCTGACTAGCTCCAAATACAGGCAGGTCCCAGGGTCCAGCTCACTGGAACATTTTGGACAGCAGTAACTTTTTTCTAGTGTCCCTGGTAAAGGAGGTGATGAAACTTAGAGGTACATGAAAAAGAAATGGGGCAACAGGGAGGGCAGATGCTAGGTCCTGGGGTAGGACATGGCCCAGCTACACGGTCTCAACTCAGGTGCTTGAGAGGCCTGTGGGTGGAGTTGGTGTCCATCGGGGCACTGGTGCCCCTCCCCTGCTCCCAGCCTGCCTCTGGGTACCCCGAGTCTGGCAGAGGGCAGATGTGGAGCCCCCTGGGGAGACTGGCCCCGTGGAGGCTGGAGGGATGTCGGTGAGGGGCCCCACGGTTTGCGGGACACTGAGGAGCTGGAGCCCATCAGCCTGGCCAGCACCCCCGGCGCTCACCCGTGCCCTGAGTGATTTCTCCCAGGTGTTTCCTGGGGAGAAGGCCAGCGGGCAGGCACGGGGGGGCGGGGGTCACCAGTCCCCGAGCCCTGGGCCCACTGGAGAACAGGAGAGCCCTGCGCAGCCCACCCCGGGAGGCGAGTCAAGTGTGAGGGAAGGGCGCGTGTTCCCAGCCTCCAGGACTCTGATTAGGGCTGTGGGCTGTGGAGACAGTGTGGGTGTCATGGTGGGCGGGGTGGAAGCCTCTCTGATCCCGGCCCCCAGGCACGGGTGGGCGTGAGGAAGGCAGAGGTGGAGACAGACGCACTGAGCCTGCTTCTCGGCCATGCCCAGCTCCGGGGTGCTCTTAGGAATACCCTGGGGCCCTCACTTCCCCACGTCCCCTGCCTGTCCCCAGAGACCCTGCTGTCACACACACGTGGGCACACACATGCACATGGATTAATTTCTGTCACCGCCCTGGGTGGCCCCTCGGGCCGTGACCACTGAGCCGCCGCACCCCCACTCTCTTATGTCCTTGCCCTGCTCTCGGGACTTGAGACCACAGAACCCCTTCTGAACCCCACAAACCTGTTTTCGGGGCTTCCTGGCAGTCGGGGCTGGAGATTACAGGCCATTGTCTGCTGGAGACAGGCTGGAGTCTGGAATGCTGGCTGTCTGCCGCCCCGCCCCCTCCTGCCGCCAGGTGTGCCGGGATGCAGGTGAGGGGCAGGCGGCTTTGGGGTGGGGGAAGGTGACTGGAGAGGCACGTGGGGTCTCAGCGGAGCATCTGGACCCCGTTTCAAGTAGCAGGTCCCGGGTCCAACGTAGACTCCTCTGCCGCCCTGCGGGAAATGTTCTGTGACATGAGCCTCAGTTTACTCCTCAGCCAAAGCAGGTAAAGGTACAGGGCGAGACTGAGGAGGGCCACCAGGAGGCGGGGCTGAGGCAGAGAGACCGCAGCAAGGCCCTCCCAGCAGGCGCAGAAGGGCCTAGCGTCCTCTGGCCCAGGTCTCAGTGGGTACGGAGGGGGCAGGGACCCTCTGGCCGTGTCCTTGTGGCCCTCACTCCATCCCGGAAAGGACGCGACTGGCTCCGCGACCATCGGGCCTGGGCGGGGAGCCCGGGAGGAGGCAGCTCCTTCCTCCTCACCCGGCAGCCGGGCGTCCTCCTTGTACCCCTCCTGTCCCCACATCCCCTCCCTCAGTCCCTGGCTGAGTGTCATTTGCTCCGTGCTCCTGTTCCCTCAGTGGTGGCTTCAAGAGGCTGAGCATGCTGCAGGGTGAGTGCAGCCCCGACACAGGCCGGGGCGCCCGGAGGCCAAGGCGCCTGGACTGAGTGCCCGGAGGCCGGGGCGCCTGGAGGCCAGGGCGCCTGGAGGCCGGGGCGCCTGGAGGCCGGGCTCCCAGCCAAACTCATCTGCTGCTGCGGGCCCCCAAGGGTCGGCCAGGGAAGCAGGCGCTGCAGTTAGCTGCCTCTGGTACCTCTGTCCAGCTCAAGGGCCCCCTGGGTACCCCCAAAACAAAGGTGGTCCAGGAGGGGCTGGGGAGCCCGGAGCTCCCTGCAGGGCCCCAGGGCTGCACAGCTGGGCACCTGGCACCCTGGGGCTGGGCCAAAGGCTCCAGGAGGCAGGTTGGATATTCAGTGCCCCTGAGGGGCCAGGGCCAAGTGGAGGTTGGGGGTGCTGAAGCGGGAAGAGCAGACGGGACAAGAGTAGGGTGGGTGCCTACAGCACTGAGGTCGGCACCAGCGTTTCCCCTTACCAGAGGTCTCCCCACCCGCCTCCCACTGGAGGCCGGCAGGGAGCAAGAGCTCGGAGCAGTGAGCGGGCTTTGGGGGTCCCTCCGTCTGTGGGTGGAAAGAACTCTGGAAGTCAACACATCTGGGGTGCAGGCCCCCAAGAGGTGGGCAGGTTCGGAGACTGGCAGCCCCTGGCCCAGGGGAATCCTAGCCCTGCCTGGGGAGGGGCGGTGGGCATCTTGGCTCCGTCTGGGCTCTGACCTCCTCTGTTGCCTGAGGTGCGGCGTGTGCCTCGGGAGGGGCGCCGGGGGCAGGTGGGCCGAGGCGGGTGTAAGGCAGCGCAGGCCTGGCTGCTGTGTCTGCGGGAGTGCGCTGCCTGCCTATTGCTTTGTGCTCTGTCCACATGTTTGTGCACACACGTGTCTACTGACTGCGCAGTCTGCTTACATGTGTACTCTCACGTGGCCCTGTGGGTACGCGTGCTGATGCACATGTGTCCACAGCAGTGTGTGCAGAGACACCCTCACTGTGAGGACTCAGACACATGCATGTGCCCTGGAGTTTCCCATCCTGCTTGCGTGGTCCTGTGCGAGCACGTGCGAGTGCGCACGTGTGTGCGTGAGTGTGTCTGTGTGTGCGCATGTATGTGTGCGCGTGCGTGCATGTGTATGTGTGTACATACATGTGCGTGTGTGCATGTGTGTGCACGTGTGTGTATGTGTGCGCGCGCATGCGTGTGTGTGGCTTCCCTCCTCCTCTCCCGGTGGCCGGCTGGGGAAGCTGTTTCATAGACTCCTGCTCTGTTGGCCCCGCGGCCCTCTCCCAGTGTCGCTGGTTTGTCCTGTGGCCCATGGCTTTCGCTGGGCCGGGTAGGAAGGGCTCCCTCGTTGCTCAGCCAGCAGAGCGCCCGCCCTCCAGGTGCCCACACCTGTCCATGTGCCACAACTCCGCCGGGGGTGAGGAGGATGTGAAAGGTGCCCAGGGCAGTCCCAGCAGCGACCAGAGCCAGCCCTCAGATCCAGGTGCCCCGTCGGTGCTCGGGTCTGAGCCGGCCAAGAGAGCTGGGTCCCGAGTACACCGACCCCTCGCCCGCGGCACTGGCCACCCTCTTCGGCTGGGGTGGTCCCGAGGCCCTGCGCCTTCACAGGTGAGTGGAAGGCGAAGGTTGAACATAACCGCAGCTCCAGAGGAACCCCCAGGGCCTGGGCCACAGCCCCCGTTCCTTCTTCAGAGAGCCCCCTGCTCCCTTGGGGGGACCTGGACAGAGCTGAGAGCAGTGCCTTCCTGCACCACCCCTGCCCCACCTCCTCCGGAAACCCTGACGTGGAGTCCAGCAGCTCGGACCCCTTCCTTGTTGGGGGCAGGCCGGCCCCAGGTCCCTGCAGACCCCACCTTCTCATATCAGCCACAGCCCTTTTTTCACTTAAAAATCTTTATTATGGATTTTTTTGTTTTGGTTTTTGAGACAAAGTCTCACTGTATAGTTTAGGCAGGCCTTGCGCTATGTAGCCCAAACTGGCCTCAGATTTGCAGCAATCCTCCTGCCTCAGCCTCTCCAGTGCTGGGATCACAGGTGTGCGTTGCTCTACCCTGCTTCCTTTAAAATTTTTTGTTACAGATTCTCGGATGCTAAGTTGCCCAGACTGGGCTAGAACTTGCGACCCTCCTACCTCGTCCTCCCAGAGTACTAGAGGCCAGGACTGTTCTGGCCTTTGGGGTTGACAATGTTCGGGTGGGTGTGCGGGTGACAGTGGCTGCTCCAGGAATGCGTGTCCCAGTGGGGCAGTTCATGCTGCCACCGTGAAGCTGGCACCTCCCTGCACACCTGCAGCTCCTGTACCCGGAGCCCTCACCTTCAGCACGGGTCGAGCCAGCTCCCTGCTACCCGCTGTGCCCTGGGAGCTGGCACCGCTGCCCTAGCTGGTGGCCACTGTTGCCAGACTGATGGGGCCTGCGCAGACCGAGACGAGAGCGTTTCCTGCCCAAGACGGTGGCTCCGGGGCCTCCGGTCGGCCACTCCAGGCGCGTGGGCGTGGGGTGTGCCCTTGACTTTCCTCGGCTCCCAGCTCAGCTCTCGGGCCCGGATGTGTTCTGTACCGCGCCGTCCTGGCGCTGCCCAGTGCGTGGCACTCGGCTGAATTTGGGAGCTGACTGGACTGCGCTGGTGGCCATTTGGGGCACACCCGCCCCCAGGGCACACCCACCTGCCCTCTGGTTCTTTTGCCCACGGCCCCTAGTCATTCCCTCACCCCTGAGCAGAACTGGGGCAGCTCCCCAGGGGTCACGGTCAGAGCCGTGCGGAGGGAGCTCTCTGGTGAGCGGCCCTTGCTCCCTCACGCATGGGGTCAGGGGTCAGACCTAAAGGAGCGAGCACCCCCACACTCGCGGGAGTGGGGCACGCGGAGCAACAGAGCTACGAAGAAACAGCAGACATCTGTAGACTGTGGGAGCACAGAGGTGGGAAAGAGGGGGGCTTCCTGGGAAAGGACCTCCAGAGCCTCTTCCTCTGAGAGAGGGCAGCAAAGACCAGAAGGGGAACCAATCAGGGAGGCGAAAGTTGAGGGGGAGTGAGAGCAGGAGCACTTCAGAGGAGCAGCGTGTGCAAAGGTCCTGGGGTCGGAGACCCGCAGCCTGCGGAGCCCTGAGCAGGCGGGAGCTGCCAGCCTGGGTGGAGGCATGGTGGCCGCTGAGGGGTCAGCAAAGCGGGCCTCCGACAGACCTGAAGAGGGGCTCTCACACGCGAGGGAGCAGTAAGAGGTGAAGGTGATGAGAGGCGCGAGGTGCCGTGGGGGAGGGGCGGGGAGCGCGGGTTCCACAGGCAGCATCTGCAGGCTCTGTGGATGACGGGCCGGGATGTGCGAGAGGCCAGAACACAGGCACATCGCTGGCAGGGCACCTGGAAGGGAGGGAGCAGGGGTACTTCCTGGCGAGAGGCTGACCACGGGAGGGGCACATTGCTGAGCACTGACCAAGAGTTCTGTGTGGCTGGGCGCAGGGCGCACCCCTGTAATCGCAGCGTTCTGGGAGGCTGAAGCAGGAGGATCTCCATTCTAGTGAGCAGGAAAACGGTGGCTTGGAAGGCTGTGGAAGGCAAGAGAAAAGAATATTCTGTGGGATGTGGCGAGCAGCGTCATATGTCTCTCAGGGCACATGAGACTTCCTCAGAGTCCGGGGAAGAGGGCCAATGCTGGACCAACCGCCTGGCCCAGCTGTCCCCGGCTCTCCGCTCCTGCGCCCGCGATGGGCCCACCTGGCTGGGCTGGCCGCAGACAAGATGATTACTCACAGGGTCTCAGATGTCGGGTCGTCCGATCAGTGTCTCGGAGGTGGGACGCTCCTCTGAGGAGCCAGGACAAGTCTGACTTTCACTGAGGGCCTGGGCGCCCTGCCTGAGTGGGGACCAGGTGGGCTGATCACGGACAGGCCTGACCTGGGCCTTCCAGGAAGCCAGGGCCGAGGTCCTCGCCAGGGCCACGCTAGACCAGAGGACAGGCTGCTCCAAGAGATGAACGGGAGACCCAGCCTGGGGTGCAGGTCTATAATCCCAGCCCTCGGGGAGGCTGAGACAGAAGGATCATGAGTCTGAGCCCTGCCTGGGCTGGGAATGTAGCTCAGTGGGGGCCCCAGGTTCAAGCCTCAGTACCAGAAAGAGAACAACCAGAAATAAATGAGAGGGAAAGGGCGGGGAAAGGACCGGAAGTGTCAGCTATGAGCACAAAGGTGGGAGCTCAGTGTGTGCCAGGTACAGCCCCTCCTGAGCTGGTTGTTGGGCAGACAGGAGCATCAGGGGCTCCCACATCGTCCTGGGGCTGAGGCTGTGGGTCCTGTGCCTGCAAGTACATGTGCGTGTGTGCATGTGTGTGTGTGCCTGCGTGCTGCGGTCCTTGGCTGCTGGGGTGGGGCAGGTGTGGTGCTTGACGACAGAGGACACTGGGCCTCCGGCGTGCCCAGGGCCAGAGTTCTACTCCTGCCTGCAAGCTGTGGGCAAGCCTCTGTCCAGAACCTCAGATGCCCAGCCAGCGTACTTCTAGAGCCGCGCTGCCAGCATGTGTGTGTATGAGTGTGCACCTGCGTGCGTTTGGAGGTAGGAGTGTCAGAGAAAGTGAGTCCCCTTCCTGGGCCCGTGGGCGGTGGGAGGGTTAGCTTTGCACCCCCTTCCCTCTCCCCGCGCGTGGCCGGTCCCCTTTGGCCCCAAAGTGAAGGTGTCCTCTGCCACCCTGAGACTCGGGTGTCTCCTTAACACTTTCAGTAAACTGTGGGTATCGCCAGGTGTGTTGGTGCACATCTGTAAATGCCAGCACACTGGGAGGCTGAAGCAGGAGGATCCAGAGAGCTGGCGGCCAGCCTGGGAGATCTAGGAAGACTCAGTCCAAAACCAAAAATAAGTAGGGTAGGGCTGTAGCTCAACCCAGAGGCCCTGGGTTCAAACCCAGTTCTGTCGCTATGGTCACAACTAACGATGACTTGGCCTTTGTCCTGCACTGAAGGAGGCTTGGGGGCGCCCCGGCACCCTATGTTGGCCCGATGTGTGGCTCCCACCCGTGGCGCCCCGAGAGCCCAGGCTACCCACGGCCAGGGAGGACTCATGAGCACACCCCCCGGCCAGCAGGTCTCCCTGCCTCTTCCATCCCCCCACCCTGGCAGAGCACATGTGAGTCTTGCAGGCTGGCGGTGCCAGTCCCCTCTGCACCCAGCTCCCTGCGTCCCGTGTGGGAGGGTGAGGTCCCAGAGCTGCCAGGTGCCCCAGGGGCTTCCACCCCCGACAGGAAGTGCAGGCACCGCGTCCGCGAGCGCTGAGGGAAGGGCTCCCGGCAGGACGTCCTGACCACACTTCTGCCTCACGTGCCGCCCCGCCTGCGCGCCAGAACCCTGGCAAGGCGAGCACACCTTCACTGTGGGCACCGACAGCTTCCGGCGCCAGGCCCTGCTGCGCCTGTCACGGACGCCCACTGGCACACTCTGCTTGTCAGTTGGGACAGAGCTGAGTCAGGCCCCGCGCCTGCCGCCTGGACGCCAAGCTGGAGGGACCTGGCCGAGGCGGCCATGCTGACCACCGTGACCGAGGGTCGGCCCGGCCCCCGCTGTGCCACCCGGTCTAGCTGCCGAGGTTCACCCTGTGCCAGGCGCTGCTGGACACCAAGTGCGAGACCACTGCTGCTAAGGCGCGTGAGGGAAGTACACGTGCGCCAGCACAGAGGCGCCGGGAGCAGCCCTGGTGTGCACACTCGCCCAGGGTGGCAGTGATGGCTCAAAGGGGAGCCTTGCTGGCTTTCCTCTACATCTGTGAAAAACCCCAAGCAGTTTCCGATCTAAAAACTCAGGAGGTGGCTGGGCCCGGTGGTGCACGCCTGTCGTCCTGGCACTCGGGAGGCAGGGGCACGAGGATCGCTGAGGGTTCGAGGCCAGTCTGGGCTAAATAGTGAGACTGTCTCAAAAAAAAATCTCAGATGAAGCCCTGGGTTTTGGCCTCTAATGAAGAGTGGTGCCCACGCCCGGCAGAGGCTGAGGCTGCTGCAGGAGCACGAGCTTGCCATGGTTTCCCCAAGCGGCTTGTGCCCACACAGGTACGGCAGGCAGGGTAGAGGGCTGGACTTCGTCTGCCTCTTGTGGCAGTGCCTGGACACTGGGCCACCTGTCGCTGCTCGTCAAGCTGCACCGTGTCCTGGCCAGCCAGCCCCAGACCCCTGCCTGCCTGGGGGAAGAGGAGAGGATCCTCGACACCCCCCAGACCCTGAGGCAGGTGGTGCTGGGCCTGACCGCTTTGGACGTGGCTGGGCCTTGGCCCATGCCCTGGGCACCCTGTTGTCCATGGGGGAGGTGGTAGTTGAGGCCTGACTATGCCTGGTGCCCACTGTGGAGGCCACAGTGCCAGCCTTTTCCCTGGCACACCTTGTCCCTGGCACCACACCAGTTCACCTTTATGCCCTTCATGTATCTACTACCAGACACACTGGCCGTGGTGACGAGTTCCTGCCGGTGCTGCCGCTCTGGGCGCTGGCCCCACCCGCTTCCTCTGGGAGCTGAGTGTGGACGGTGCGCGGGTGGAGCTGCTGGGCTTCCTGCAGGCCTCGCTGGACCCTCGTGCTGCGGCTGCACACACATTCCCCGGGCCCCCGCTGGGTGCTGTGGCTACCGTCGCTGCCATCTGCCCTGGTTCGCATACACAGCCAGGGACTTTGTGCCCTTCACGTGGGTGGCTTGGGCAGCTTGGCCTCTTTGCTGACCTGGCTACACTTGCCCTGGCGTTGCTCAAGGGCACTGGGCTCCTGCCCACGGAGCAGTGCCAGTGCCAGTGGTGCGGGGACCCAGAGGCCATGCGGCCAGGGCCATGATGGGCTTCCACTTCGCGCTGGCCTTGGGGTTCCCAGGGCAGGGTTGGCCGAGGGGCTGCTGGAGCCCAGGACCGCACAAGGGCATCCCAAGGACTCCAGAAACCCTAGCCAGGGACCCCTGCTGGTGGCCGGCTTCCTGTCCCTGGCACAGGGCTGCTGAGGTTGGGGTGAACTAGTGCTCCGTCCTTTGCAGCATGGCGGCAGCACACACCCTGCCCCCCCCGGCCCCACTCATGCTTCGGCCCTGGAGAAGCTAGGGCTCAGGTCACAGCTGCAGAGAGGAGCTGAGTCTAGGAATGAGGGCCGAAGGGAAGGAATCCTGCTGGACCTTCCCAGTTCTCCTGTGCTCTGCAGCTGGGGCAGCAGTGACCCGGCTGCCTCTGAGCTCAGTGGAAGGTTTGAGGGCACCAGGGCTGCAGGAGAGACCAAAGGCCTCTGGTTCTGCAGTGACAGGGCCCCAAAAGTCCCCAACGGACTGGGTTGATTTCTGATATTTATTCTTCTTCCCAGCTGTCACCTGTGAAGCTTGATACCAAAGACAGCAAAACCCATGCTGAGACAGACGTGGTGGGTCCTGGGGAGGCTGAGGCCGTGGGCCACCACGACGTGAGCCAGCCTGGGCTATGTAATGAACTCAAGGCCAGCCTTGCCCTCTTTTTAGCTCTGCCTACACATAATTGCCCTGGGATCTCCAAGGAAAGGGGACAACAGGTGACAGGGCTGGGCTTTCCCAAGCTCTTGAGTTTGGGTTGAATTTGCAGTAAAGTGGACATATGCCACTCCACGCAGTCCCCATAGTAGTGAGCTCGTCATGGCCAGCCCTGACCCCTCTGTCCCTTCTCTGGCATCAGGCTGCTCTGTCCACCCAGAAGGGACGTCATCAGGGGCTGCGTGTCGCCACCCTGGCATGGCAGGCGCTGCCCTGCTCTGTCCCAGCCCCACCTCAAAGCCCAGCCTTGGGCCCTGCCGTGCCGAGGAGGGCGCCCAGCCCCTTCCAACCTGCCCTTCTCCCTCCCACAGCAGGCCCGGCCGCCAGAGCCCCCAGCCCGCTGCTGGCTCCCCTGCCTCCCACTGCCCGGCCCCTGCCGCCCCCGCTGGACATCAAGCACTTGCCGGCTTTCCACCTCCACGGCACCACCCCACTCAGCCTCTTCCCCAACTTCAGCACGGTACAGTGGGTACAGGGATGGGGCAGCCCAGGCAGGGCTGCAGGGGCTCCTCCTCCTGCTCCTTTACCGCCTTGGGCGCTGTTGTCTCCTAGGCAACGGGCCGGGCTGTGATGTGTCTGATGTCTCTGTGACGCACAGGCTGGCTGTGAGCTGGGGTGTGCCCTGGCACAGGCCTTTGTGTGTTATGTGTATGTGCGAGTTTGTGTTTTGGTGTCCTGAGTGTTCACAACCGACTTGTGCCAGTTTGTAACCGCCTCTCTTTTGGATTCAAGGTCTTGATGTGTGGTTCAAGGTGGCCTTGAACTCCCTGTGTAACCCAGACTGGCCTCCAAATTGTGGTATTCCTCCTGCCTCAGCCTCCTGAGTGCTGGGGTATTTATTTATTATTGATAGTGGGGATCAAGCCCAGGGCCTTCCCACTAAACTACGTGTCCAGCCCTTTTCAGTTTCTGAGACACGGACTTGCCAAGTCACTAACCTGTCTGGGCTGGGATCAAACTTTCCATCCTCCTGCCTCAGCCTCCGAGTGCTAGGTGGTATGCACCACCATTTTTAATCCATGAGACCATGACAATTCCACCCGCCCGGACAGATGAAGTGAGATTCCTGCATGGTCTCCTGCAGGGTCCCCTCTGCACCATCCAGCGTGCATGAGGAGGCAGGTGCTGGGACGCCTGTGGACTCTGGGCTTCTGTCCTGCTGTCATGCCCATGCTCACTGTCCGAGGGTCCCTCAGGGTGGACAAACACGTGTGCTTGCTGTGGAGCCTGGGGCCACTTCCACAGGCGCCCTGCCCTCAGAGCCTCTTGCTGCCCCAGCCCCACCCCAAAGCCTCTGTCTTCTTCCGGGGAGGGAGCTGGAATGTCCCTTTGAACAAAGCAGACAGCCCAGGCCCTGGCCACAGGGAGTGAAAAAATACTAAAATAAGTTAAAGAAAGAAAACAGCAAGGTAACATTCCAAGGACACGCAGGCACTCAGGTGCTCCGGCCTGGGCCCTGGCTGGCTCCGCAGGGGTGTGCAGAGCTGATGAGATGGGACCTTTTGGCCAGGCCTGGTGTTGCAGGCCTTCATCCCAGCACTTGGGAGGCTGAGGCAGGAGGATCATGGTGAGTTCAAGGCCAGCCTGAGCTCCAGATAGAGACCAAAATACAAAGAGCGCTAGGCAAAAAAAAAGAAAAGAAAAAGAACTAGACTGGCGGGACAGACGCATGAGATGCTTAGGAGGTCCGAAGCCTGGGTCTGCTCCAGGAGGCCCGAGGTGTAGTGGGCCCAGCCTGGGCCGCTGCTCCGCGGCTTTGGCCCCGCCCCTTGCCAAGCCAGCCCCAGTACCCGTGCCCTCCCCCCTGCCCCGCCCCACACAGATGGACCCGGTGCAAAAGGCCGTCATCAGCCACACGTTTGGGGTCCCCGCCCCGCTGAAGAAGAAGCTGCTCATCTCCTGCAACATCTGCCACCTGAGGTTCAACTCGGCGGTGAGCGCAGTCCAGGGCTTCTTTCCTGCCCCTGCTCTGTCCTCTTTGCAACCCCAGCACTCAGGAGGCTGAGACAGGAGGTTCACTGTGAGTTCAAGTCCAGCCCGGACTACACAGCGGGACCCCATCTCCTTGTCTCAGACAAAACAAAAATGGAAACACAACTCGTGTTCCCTCCTAACCCTCAGGGCCACAGGTGTGCTATGGTGAGGACAGTGCTAAGACCCTCTTCTGTGGGCCGAGCCCTGAATCCCTCAGGCCTATTCCTGGGGCTCAGCTTCAGCTCCTGGTGGGGAACATGGGGGCCCCGGCCGGGACAGTGACCCTGTCCTCCTGTCCACAGAGCCAGGCAGAGGCCCACTACAAAGGCCACAAACACGCCCGGAAACTCAAAGCCGTGGAAGCGGCCAAGAGCAGGCAGAGGTCACAGACGCCAGCCCAGGACGGAAAGGCCGCGGCCCCCAGCCCGCCCCCTGCTGGTGCTGGTGCGGAGAGCCGCAGGGCAGAGCCACAGGGCAGAGGTCAGTCCCGAGCCCTGTGCTTCTGGGGTGCGGACCTCCTGTGCCGCAGGTGGAAGTGATGGGTCTGGGTCACGACGCGGTCAGGACTCCGGCTACACACCCGTCTCCAGGTCTGCCAGGGTGGCGTGACCGACGACTGCGGGCCTGAGATCCGTGGTGTGGCATGGCTGCAGGGTGCTGTCCTGACCTCTCCTGGCGTCAGGCTGGCATGGCTGCCATCTGTCCTGGTGTACCCGTGTCCTGAGCCGTCTCACAGGGACAGTGGCGCTTGCTGATCCTGCTCTGTGGCCTCATCTTAACTCATTCTAAACTCTGAGATGGGTCTCACTAGGCCTGTCAGTTGCTCCAGCTGGGCTCAGCCTTGACATCCTCCTGCCTCAGCTTCCCCGAGTGCTGGATCAGAGGGCCACACCGCTGCATCCAGCTCCTTGGAATTAATAATACCTGTAAAGACTGTTTCCAAATGAGGTCACTTTCCGAACTCCATGGAGATGGGAATTTGGGGAGACAATATTCAACACGTGATATCCTCCCCCACCCCAGATGGCTCCAGCCCTGGTCTTGCTCAGTGAATTACTGTCACCTGGCTTTGGTGTATCAGGTGCACAAGTTCTGTGTTGGCTGATTGCTCACCTCTCATGGGCATCGTCAGCATGTTGATTATCTATCTGAGGTGGTTGTGTACCTGCCGTTTTCACTGCTGTGTAGTACTCCGTTCACAGCCGTACCCTACACTGAAGCTAGGAGGGTCTCCCAAGATTGACGTCTCTAACTTTCTCCTGCCACGGGCTCCAGTCGCTGGAGCTCATCAGTGCCTCCTGCTTTCCTAACAGGGCCTGTAGCCCCTCCCCTCAGCGCTCCACGCCAGCCACCGCTGACGCCAGACCCCTCACCACAGGAGCTGGGCCGCAGGGACCTGGAGGACACTGTGGACACTGCCTCTTCCGCCTCCTGCTGCCCACCCTGCTCCCCAGAGCCAGCCAAAGAGGCACCAGGGCCTGAGCCTGCGGCGGCAGCGACAGCAGCAGTTGCAGGGAGCGGCAGGATTGGGGAGGGTGGCCGGGTGAAGGGGCGTCTCTACTGCCCCACCTGCAAGGTGACCGTGAACTCGGCCTCTCAGCTGCAGGCGCATAACACAGGTCAGTGCTCACGGGGTCGGGGAGGGGCGGAGGCCGAGCTGGGGGTGGAGGGAGGCATTCTGGTGCCGGGTAGGGTAGGCATTCTGGGTGTGGGGAACTGAGGCAGCAGGGGGGGAAGGCCACTCGCTGCACCTCTGAAGAGAGCCCTGGTGCCGCCACATGCCCAGGATGTGCCCTGCAGAGCTGAGAGTTCGAGGCCAGTCTGAGTCCAAACACCAAACCAACCCTCTGGCTTTGGGAAGCGCACCTCCATCTGGGGGGAAGGCAGGGACCGTGCGGGTTGGGTGCGGCCTGGTGTTGGACGCTGCTGGCTCACATGGCTGGGGGTCTCTGTGGCCTGGCCCTTTGGAGCTGACACTGTGGTCTTCTGCTCCAGGGGCCAGGCACCGGTGGACGGTGGAGGGCCAGCGAGGGGCTCCCCGCAGGAGCCGGGGCCGCCAAGTGTCCCGGGGAGGAGCTGGAAACAAGGCTGGCAGAGTGGCTGGGGCCCGGGGTGGCCGGCAGGGGCCCAGGCCTCCCTTCCACTGTGCACTGTGCCAGCTGCAGGTCAACTCGGAGACCCAGCTCAAGCAGGTGGGCAGGGCCGAGCTGGAGGAGGGTGGCCTGTGCCTGGAGCAGAGGGCTGGGGCCGGGTAAGGGGGGCGGCGGGGCCATCCAGGTCTGCCTCTGTCCAACCGTCAGCACATGAGCAGCCGGAGGCACAGAGATCGCCTGTCTGGGAAGACCCCCAAGGCCCCCAAGGCCCCCAGCCTGCACAGCAAGCTGCAGAAGCAGGCGGCACTGGCTGTGAGCATCCTCAAGGTACATGCCGCCCAGGCACAGGGTGGGTGGAGGGCCAGCTGGGAAGGGGCTGAGCGAGGGATCTGCTTCCGGGGAGGCGGCGCGGGGTGGTGGCTTGGATCTCCTGAGACCGTGTCCCAGCCTGTCCTGTCCTCTGTGGCAGGAAGACAGGTGGCCGTGGGAGGACAGTGTGGGGAGGGCAAGGAGGAGGTTTGGGCTTCAGTTGAGGAAGCACGTTCCGGCAGGAGGGTGCCCCGATGCCCAGGAAGGTGGGCACCGGGGCTGCAGCTCTGCGGGCCCTTTCTCTGCAGTCTAAACTGGCCCTGCAGAAGCAGCTCACCAGGACGCTGGCCGCCCGCCTTCTGCCTAGCCCACTACCCGCTGCCACCCCTACCATCTGCACCCTGCCGGGGGCCCTGGCCCTCCGGCCAGCCCCCACTGCCCTCTTCCCCGCACCCCTCCTGAGCCCCGCTCTGTTCCGTGCTGCGGGAGGTGTGCGCCCCACCCCGGGACCCGTGGTCTTCACACCTTACTAGCTCTGCCGCCTGGTTCTGGGGCAGCCCCCTCCTCTGTGCCCTGGGGATGAGGGTGTCTCCCTGCGGAGGCCCCTTGCCCTCACCCTGCACCCCCAGCCCACCACTCCCAAGATCTACCAAAACCCCAGCCGGACCCCACGGAGCCGTCCGTCTTCCTCCCAGCTGGAGACCTCGCTCTGGACATCTTCTCTGCACCTGGGGCTCTGCGCCTTGGCCTCCAGGGGTATCTTCTGGGAGGGTTAGGGGTGCGGCCTCTGGGAGCCCGGAGCAGGGAAGGGGCCCACAGCCCTGTGGCAGGCAATGCTGCGGGGGCCTCATCTGCTTGCTGGGCTGGGTGGCAAGGGGCAGAGCTCTGGTGAGGCCGTTTCCCCAAGCGGCCCCTCAGTCTCCCCAAGTGCGGGCTCAGCAGGCAGGCACACGGTCCGTAGCTCTCCCAGCACCCCACTGTGCCGGGTCCACCCCAGCGCCCACCCCACAGGGCTCGGCCAGGACCCACATACGTTGCCTTCTGGGTGACATCGCCAACGAGAAAAGGCGGGAGGAGGGAGACTGGTAACAGCAGTTGTGGTTTTATTGTGTCCATCGAATGCATCAATAAACGGCCATCCCATCGGGCCTGTGACCAAAGTCCTGGACTCCCGTTCAGCCTGCTCTGGGGCAGGGTTAGGCTGGAGGCCGGCCGCACCCACCCGGGTGCACAGTTGAAGCCCAGGGGCAGAGTTGGTTGGGAACCCCGTAGAGCTGTTACCTGCTTCCGTCTAGGTGTCTAAACTCAGAGGGCAAGGGGAGCACCGTGATCAGCCTTGGTGGGGGCTGGGCATAGACACAGGTTAACAGAAACTGGTCCAGAGACCAGGCCTAGGGACCGGAGGGCACTGGGGGCAGCACGCTGCTGCCCCCTGGTGGGCGGGGAGAAGGGAGCCCAGCCGCCAGGGCTGGGCCAAGCACCTTGAAGAGAGGGCCTGGGAGATCAGAGGTCACCTCGGCCACTCCTCTGGCCCCCAGGCCGGGAGAGGGAGCGGGACACCGGCCAGGGAACAGGCCCTCCCGGAACCGGCATCTTCCAGGCAGCAGGGCCAGGCGAGGGGCGGTGCTTACCACCGCATCGGCACACACCACCCGGACCCCTTGAGTGCGCATGCTCACACGCATGTGCAACGGGCAGGAAGTTCAGGGCCTGGTGACCCTGTCACAGGAACCAAACCCAACCAGGCAAGGTGCACAGCTGTAATGTCACCTACTAGGGGGCTGAGGCAGGAGCACCCAGCCTAGGCAACTTAGTGAGACCCTGTCTCAACGTCAGAAAGGCCTCACCCCTTAGATGGGCACTTGTGGCACAGCAGTTCCTCTTCTTGTCCAGGAGACAGTGGAACAGAGTGTCAGCAGGGAGGGGTTCAGGGTGCTGGGGGGGGCGCTAACGAAGACTACTCGCACTGGTTGAGGGTGAGAGGGGACCGAGTGACCTGGGCCAGCCCAGCTGCCTGGCCGAGCGGGACTCCCGTCACCCTCAGCCTGTCCTCCAGGGCCCCGGGCGCCCAGCGGGTCTGGGACAGGAGCAGATCGCAGCCCTCAGCCGTCCAGGGAGCCGCTGCCCTTGTTCTTGCGGCTGAGCGGGAAGGCCGACTTGCTCTGGGGCTGCGTCATCTTGCTGGCCAGGTAGACAAAGGGCTCCAGCAGGGAGCGGCGGTCGGCCACCGACACCTCCCACAGCTTCACCTTCTCCGACTTGGCCCAGTGCTGAGCCACATCCAGGTCCACACGCCGCTGGTCCTGGAGGTCACACTTGTTGCCCAGGACCACAATGGTGACCTGGAGGAGGGACAGAAGCCTTTGAGCGACGGCAAGTCAGGATCAGGTGTGGGACTGTAACCGTCTCGGAAACCACAGAGCACACGTGAGCCAGGGACCCCTGGGGCGGCCACCTCTGTGGACAGATGTGGCAGTGCCCTCTGGCCCAGCCCGCTCCTAACCTGCCCCTTGGCAAATGAGTGGAAAACAGAGCCAGGCCAGGCGTCCCACAGTCGGCCCTGCGCCCGGCCTCTGCCGACGCCACGTACCTCCTTCTTGTCCTTGGACTTGTCGATCTCCTTCTTCAGTAGCTCCACACGCTGGAAGGACTCTCGGCTGTCTGTGCTATAGACCAGGACGTAGCCGTCGGCGCAGGAGAAGCAGTGCCGGGGCAGCTCAGCCCCCTCCCGGAGCCCGCGGGTGTCGTAGAAACGGACCTGCTCCCGCACGCCCCTGTCTGTCTCGATGGAGCCCACGTAGATGTCCTCCTGGGTCTCAATCATCTCAGAGCCTGGGACAAGATGAGAAGCCTTGCAGTGGGGAGGGAGGTTGGAAATGTGTGCACGGAAGTCACTCCCACAGGGACAGAAGGTTGTGGGGCCCAGGAGACAGTGGGCCAGCGCCTAGTGCAACAGGAACTAGCTGGGGCTACATACATGAATGTCACAGTAATACCATGCACTACATGGGGGCTCCCCCTTATCTGAGGTCCTGGATTTCTTCCCTCCAGATCTGTTTAATGCTGCAGAGCTAGGAGTTACATTAATTTTACCCCCCAGTTGTAAGAATGAAAACAGTCTATGCAACATCCACTAGTCTTTCTTTTTTAGGTTTTTTGAGACAGGGTCTCGCTTTTGTGGTTCAGGCTGGCCCTGAGCTCAGCCTCAAACTCACATCACAATCCTCCTGCCTCTGCCTCCCGAGTGCTGGGATGACAGGCGTGAGCCACCACGCCCGGCACTGTGGTGTGTGGTACTGGTTGCTGCTGGGCGTGAGTCTCCACGCCCGGTATGGTATGTGGTTACCGGGGATCGAACCTGGGTCCTTGACAGGCGCCGGGAACCACTGTGCTAACTCCCCGGCCCCAAGTCTTTTTTTAAAAAAAACTTGAAACAGTATCTCATAGTTGTCCGGGCTAGGCTGGAACTGGCCGCCCTCCTGTCTCAGCCTCCCAGCGTTAGTGCGCCAGGGGAGTGCACACTCAGGCACAAAAACCACTTTGAGCAGCTTTGAGCCTTTGTGAGCCGCGATCCAATACTATTTCCCTCTCGGAAACGCCTTCCGCCCTCCCTGGTCTCAACCACACTCACCCACGACATGGTTCCCGTACAGTAGCTGCTCGAGGATGGAAGTTTTCCCCACCGACGCCTGGCCACACACGACCACCTTGCAGCTCTTCCCCATGCTTAGCCCCCACACTGGAGGGACAGAGGCCCCTGGGTGAGGGGAAGGAAAAGGGGATCAAAACAGAGGGCAGTCCTCCCTCTACCGAGAGTCCACGTCCCGGGGTCCGCTGCGCCCGCCTCGCGGAGACCCAGTCAGAATCGCCTTTCCCGAATGGACTTAGGAATCCCAAATAAGGATCCCCGAAACAGCAGAGGTCGCGTTCAAAGCGGGACCCCAACCCCAGGGACGGTGCTCGACAAGGAGCGGGCCCCGGGATTAAGGGACACCAAGGAGACTGCCAGAAGGCGCCCGCCTCAGAGGAACCCCATGAGCCAGTCGGAGGCACAGAGGCACCCCAGCCGCACCGGCGTCGCCCACAAGCGCACGGGGACCCGGGGAGGGGCGGCTCGGCGCAGGAACGCCCCAGTCGGCCTCTGGGCGGAAGTAGGCTCCATTGAGCCCCGCCCCGACGCCCTTCAGCTTCCGGCGGGACGGAGCGGACGCCGGGCAAGCAGCGCCCCCAGCGGCCGGCGGAGGAAATGGCGCCTGCGAACGGGCCCGCTTGGGCGCGAGCACAGAAGGTTCTAGACCGCCAGACATGGGCCGCATTTTGGGTTCTGAGGTCCACGTGTTCTCCCTCCAAAGGCTGCTCTCGTACACGCAATCCCTTGCCGTCACATGTTTCCTTTCCTCTTCTGCGGCGCTGGGTAATGGAGCCGAGGCCTGGCGCCCGGGAGTGTCGCCCAGGGCTTCTGCGCCAGGTGCAGGGCCGCGTGCCGGGAGGCGCCCAGAGGCTGCCACGTGGCGGCCGCAGGACGCACGGCCCAGTGGCGGGGCCTGAACCGGCTGGCACCACGCCGCGGCGTCAGGGGCGCTGCCCGAGGGCGCAGGCCGGGACGGGGCCGTCGCACGGCGGAGGACGCCTGACCCCAACTCCGCAGAGGCCTAGTGTGTTCGGCGGAGGGGAACCGAGCCCGGTGGCGTGGAGGCGAGGAGCCCGCGGGACGCGGTGAGTGAGGGTGGGAGCGCGCCGCGGCCGCCATTTTCCTCACTTGAGGCCGATGGAGGAGAGACTCGGAGATTTGGGGAGGAGCCCGGCGCTGTTTGTTCGTCTGTTATTATCAAGGGATGAGAGAGTAGGTTCCACGCGTGGGGCGAGGCTTCGGCGTCTGGGAAGCGGAAGGAGAGGCCTGGCAGTGGTGGTGACAGTCTCGGTTGGACAGAGACTGGAGGGCCGCGTGCGCGATGCGGGACGGGAGGACGGCCGGGGCCGGCGGGCACGCGTGGCGGGCAGGCGGGCACGCGTGTCCGGGCGGGGCCGTGGGCGCCCGGCCCTCCCGACCGGCCGGCCGGACCGCAGGCGGTGGATCCGCAGAGCTGCGATGGCCGGCCGCTCGCTCGGGGGGCCGGGGCTCTGGCCCGCCCCGCCGCCCCGCCCAGCGCCCAGCGCCCAGCGCCGCTCGAAACCCCGAAACCCCGCGTCTTTCTACCCCAGTCCCTTGAGCCTCGAGCCGGAACCTCCAGGGCCCCTGCGCGTAGCCCCACAGCCGCGCCTCGCAGCCGGCCGCGGCCTCCCCCGCCCGTCCGCACCGCCGGCCGGCCGAGCGTGCCGCCGCGTTTACGAGGGGCCGGAGCTGGCCCCGGGCAGGGCCCTCGCGCGAGCCGCTTGTAACGCCCGGGGCTGGGCCGGGCGCCTGCCCCGTCGCCTTCCGGGCTTATTGCTGAGACTGCGCTCCCGGCGGCCGACATGAAAGCAGCTCGTAAAGGGCAGCGTCACCGGGTGATGAACCAGACGTTGGGGATCGCGGGATGAAAGGCGCCGGACAGGACGCCCTGCGTCCCCTGGCCTGCTGGGCAGGGCCTGCAGAGCACGATGAAAGCCGGGGAGCGAGGCTCTCAGTGTCTCGGCTTTCGCGGGAGGACGCCGTGGACGCGCGCCAAGCCCGGGCAGGGAGCACCTGTGGGGCAGGCTCCCTGACGATCCTCGGCCCGCAGCCCCGCCCAGGCGCCCGGCCATTTCGCCGACTGTAGGGTTCCAAGTTGCAATGGCAGCCGGGCTCGCGGGGTAATGAGGAGAGCCAGGGCCTCGAGAGGTGACCCGGTGCTGCTGCACCCCGACCCTCCTGCGGGCACGGTGGCGTCGCCCACACACAGGAGCCGCGCTTCGGCCCCGGGTCCCGAGCGACCACCGTGGGCCTCCAGGGACGCGAGGCCGCTCTGCCCCCAGGCGGAACCTCTCGTTGGTAGACGAGCCCGCGGGGGCCTCTCTGGGCGCGCAGCTGCGCCGCCGCTCGATGCTCCGTCCGGAAGTGCTCTTCGCCGCCGGCCTCCCGCCCGGCTCTCTGGTCCCGGCGGTAAGATGGCGGCGGCCGCGGAGTGCGATGTGGTAATGGCGACGACCGAGCCAGAGCTGCTGGAAGAAGAAGCCAAGAGGTAAGTGGGCGCCGGCGTGAAGGAGGAGACGGGCTTCGGCCCAGCAGCTGGGTGAAATCCAGCCCTCCCAGGGCGCAGCGTCCAGTTGCTGAGGCTCCGCCCCGCCTCCGCGACCCCTGCAGCTGAGATCCGCGGTCCCGGGGCCCAGAGGGCGTCCTCAGGCTCGGCCTCCCCCAGCTGCTTCCTCCCGGCGCGGAGCCGAGGCTGCCCTGGACCCCGGGAGAAGAGGGTCGTGCTCCCGGGAGGCCGAGTCGTGGGTGGGCGCGCGGCGATGACGCTGTCCCGGCCTCGCCAGCCCCTGCCCCGCGCCGGCTTTGTCGCTTGCCCGCGCCTGCGCCCCTTCCTCGCTCTCTGTTCCTGGTGATCACACCCCAGCGACCAGCTGTTCGGGCCCCAGTGGCTCCCCAGTGTCTTCATCATGGAACGGGTCGCCTTGGCTACCCTAGAATTTAAGGGGGATGGAGAAAGGAGTGGATTTTTCTCCAGCTGTGCACCCAAGACCCTGGTCGCCCTCTGCCGGTCCCTACTACTCCGAGGAGGGCCGAGGCCGACCTCGGGTGCAGTGGGCACTGCTAGGGGGCTCTAAGCGAGAGGTTTTCGAGAACACTCTGGCTGCTGGCGACAGCTCAAGCGACTGTCGGCAGTGAGGTTGGAATGCAGTTATGAGCAAGCACACTTGTTCTGACTCAAAGCCGAATGGGCACAAAGGTCCTGGAGACTTGGGGCCTTCTTGGTCAGCTGCAAATTAATTTGATCTTTCGTGTTGATCGGATGACAGTGTCACCTTCAGTCTCCTCTTCTTCATACTTTTGTTGCCGAATCAGTTTAGCCCTTCCTGGTAGAGACAGTGGAGATTTGAAATCAGGATTCTGATTTTCACTGTTGACGTTAGAAACACGCGAGCTCCTCAGAGCGGCCCGTGGAGCACGTAGCTTGCCAGCTCACAGGTGGGTACCTCAGGCTTCTGACCCGGGCAGCTTTCACGGTGGGCACTGCGGTGTTCTGGGGAGAATGGAGAGCAGGAGAACAGGGTCCAGGGTCTTCCTGGCTTTTGAATTTTCCTGACATTCCATTTAGCATTTAAAATGATCATGGGTTGATACATATCATTAAGAATATGCAAGGGAGCCGGGGATTTAGTTCAGTGGTTCCAGCGTCTGCCTGGTAAGCACAAGGTCCCGAGTTTGATTCCATTACCACCTACCACAGTGCCAGGCATGGTGGCTCATGCCTGTAATCTCATTATTCAGGAGGCAGAGGCAGGCAAAACCTGTTTCAAAAGACTAAAAAAAAATCTGGGCATGGTGGCACATGTCTGTCATCCCTGCCCCTGGGAGGCTGAGGCAAGAGAAATGCCTTTAGTTTGAGGCCAGCCTGGACTACACAGAAAGACCCTATCTTAAAAAAAACAAAGCAAAACAAAAATGCAAACTATGAAACAAAACTTCTCTCAGTGCAGAACTTCAGTTAGTGTAAGGACTTACTGCTTGTGTTTGGGAGAAGTAGGGTAGTTCTGAGTGCTATAAATAGGGATGTTGGCTCTGTGTCAAGTAAGGATGGATCTTGGTTAACTCAGCGTAAATCTCTGACCTAGGGAGGGTCACCAATTTGGGCTTCATTTCAGGGACCCTGTCTAAAGCAGTGACTTCCAGAATGCTGGTAGAGCTCAGAGGTAGACTGGTGCCTGTGACCCTGGGTGCTGTACCTGGGCCACACAGAAAGAAACTCACAGCCACCAGAGGGAACTCTTAACTTGAAATGGCAGTAAAGGAACACGAAGGTGCTGTTAAGGAAGAGGAAGCAGGTCGTGTATGACGTGACCACGTCATCCGTCATCCGAAGCATGCAGTACATGGATATGAGTGAGTGATGGTGTCAATCTGTGCCAACTGCCTGATTTCATGGGCTACGTCAGTGATAACTAACAAAATGTGACCGTAGATTAAATAACAAAAATGCATTCACCAGGCATATGTACATGGGTATGTATATATGTGCAGAGCTTTTATAGTTGTACCTGACTTTATTATATATCACTTCTGTATCACACAGATGGAAACTAAAAGCAAAAAGTCACTTTGCCTTTCTGCCATATAATTATCCTTTAAAGGGTAGACAGCTCTGTAGTGTGAAAGGGCTTGGTTATGTTTGGTTTTCCGGTGCTGGAAATGGAGAGAGATGGAGGTTTGGAGAGAGCTTAGCTGACTTTCCCTCATTTCCTGGTCTTTTGCATAGCTGTAATGGAGAACAGAGAGAGGGCTGGGGGCAGGGGCAACCCTGTGGGTGCCCTTTCACAGTCTGGCGTGCTTACCGTTGCTTGGCAGGGGTGGTGCCAATTTGACCACCATTTGAGTGTCCTTCCATCTTGGCCCAAGTCCATCTTGCTGCTGTGACTGCTGCCAGATCGTCCCACAGTTCCACAGTCCTGTCATGTTTGATTGGAGCTTTCAAGACACTGGGGCGTAGCTGGGTGTGGTACACACCTGTGATCCCAATTCTCTGGGACGTGAGATTGGAGGGTCTCTGCCAAGCCCTGCCTGCCCACGCAACTTAGTGACTTGTGTCAAAATAAAAAGGGCTGGGGCCGGGGATATAGCTCAGTGGTTCTGGCGCCTGTTTTGCAAGCGCAAGGACCGGGGTTCGATCCCCGGTAACCACATACCATACTGGGCATGGAGACTCACCCCAGCAGCAACCAGTACCACATACCACAGTGCTGGGCGTGGTGGCTCACGCCTGTCATCCCAGCACTCGGGAGGCAGAGGCAGGAGAATCGCTGTGATGCGAGTTGGAGGCTAAGCTCAGGGCCAGCCTGAACCACAAAGCGAGACCCTTTCTCAAAAAAAATAAAAAGGGCTGGGCTGGTAACTCATTGTGAAAGCCCTGGTTCAGTCTTCAGTAGTGAGAATCAACCAGAGAACCCAGTGGGCCTTGCTTGGCTCAGCAGCGGCTCCCTAGGGTCAGTCCCCAGGACCAGGAGGAAAAGAGAGGCTGGACTTGACGCTTGCAGATTTTTACGACTCCCATGTTCACTTTCCTTAGTTTTAGTGTCTCTAGAAAAGAGCAAAACCAGGATTTTTTCGCTGTCCCTGACAAAGTGCCCTTTCTCCCACGGCCAGGACGTTAAAGTGAAAGGTGTGCTTGTGGTTGACACTGCCAAACTGGAGTCTGTGCAGGAAGGCTACTCTTGCCCCCTTCAGACAGCCGGAAGTTGTACATCTTTAGCTGTGCAGATAGTGTCGCAAGAGGACCAGCCCTTTCTGCCCTGTAGGGACCTTGTTTCAGTTTTGTCTCTTTTCCTTGTGGGACTAGGGATCAAAGTCATCAGGCGGTCAGGTCAGGTGTTGCTCACTTTGTGACTCCGGGGGACTCGGGCTCAAAAGGAAAAGATGAAGATGGCTGAGGTGCAGCTTGGTGCAGTGACCCTGGGGTTCCATCCCCAGCACCAGCAAGAAAAGTATAAACCTAGGGACAACATCCTGAATTCAGCTCATCGGGTGAGCTTGGGGCTGACAGGGGCCGAGCCTTGGAGTCCTCATACCCAAAGCCAAGGTAGAGCATGGAAGGAGGTCTCTTATGCGCTGTGGTTCCGATCTACACCCACAGACACGTCACCTGAGCCCAGCAGCTGGCACACGTGGGGTCAAGCTGGCTGGTCAGGCGAGTGGCAGTTGCTCTGACACCTAGTAGGTTCCCAACGACCAGGGTTCTGATTGGCTGAAAGTCCACCTATTGTACATCCCAGCCAATCAGGAAAGCCAGTCAGTGAAGCTGGTATTTTGAAAGTTTTTAAACGCTGAGTGCTCGGCTCTTGCCTTTGCCGGCTCTTGCCTTTGCCTTCTCGCTGGACTTCAGAAGACCGGAGAACAATGGGCGACAGCGGCCCGGGTGCCTGGGCCTCCCCTGCAGTGTCCTCCTGAGTGCTCGTGTCTCTTGCACTGCTGTCCCTCTCCACCTCTTTCCTTCCGTGTTGGGATGTGGAAGTTCTTTAGAGGTCGTTCCAGGTATTCTTTTGAACCGTATGAATTGGAGCAAAATCAGCAGGCTTGTGAGTGGAGCCTCTCTGATGGCACATTGATTTTCCTGGAGTCACAATTTAAAGCCAGGCGTGGTAGTACATGCCTAGGTTGCCAGCACAGGAGGCCGAGGCAGGAGAGTTGCCATGAGTCCAAGGCCAGCCTGTGTTACATAGACCCTGTCACAAAAAACGAAACAAAAAAAGCTACCCAAATTATTTTCTTCCCCTGCTGGATAAGAATGGCAGGTCAGGTCTTGTGATGGCAGGAGGAGGCGAGCTTCTGTGGATAATTGTGAGGAGGGGTCTGTTACTCCAAGCCAGCTCGGAGACCCACATGTCAGTGGAGGTATGCCCTCTCTTCCTCCAGTGGCTCTTGAGGGGCACCCCGGACAGTGTCCCTGACCTTTGCCCTGAGGGTTTGCTGGACACCAGAAAGCAGGCTTTCCCTCAATTCTGGGGCTCGGGAGGTGCTGGTGTCCCCATAGACCCTGCAGGGTGCTGGCTGAGGACCCCGTGTGTGTGCTGCAAAAGCCCCTGTCTCAGAGATGCTGAGGTTGGTCCCCAGGAGTCTATGCAGGCCCAGCTGGCGCCACCATCTGCTCTGTGCGTCCCTGCATGGGCAGCAGAGCCCTGCCCCACACTACTCCATTCTACCTGAGGCCCCTGGATGTGGCAGCTGCAGCCCTGGTGGATTCCCCGTATGTCCAGAGCAGTGAGAGCTGCTGCCTGGAGGGCCTTTCTTTATCCACATCACACACCGTTCATCGTGGGGGTGGGGAAGCTGCTGTCAGGGTGTCTGGGGAGCCATCAGGGGTGTCTGCCTACAAGGGGCGGGAAAGCAGCCGGTGGCAGGTGTTGGTGGAAGGCAACAGCTGCATGTCACCTGCCCTGCCAGGGTCTCGATCCCAGTTACGAAGCTTACAGGCAAGGAGAGGAACCGGGGGATCGGCTCCGGGAGCTGGATTAGCAGCGGGTGGGCTCCCAGCTGGGATTGGTTGTGAAGGTCAGAGTGCCAGCCAAGCGAGGACAGCCTGGGCTGTGGGTGGAGGAGGAATCTACTCCAAGCCAAGCCAGCGTCCCACGGATTCGGAAGAGCAGAGGGCATTCTTAGACCAGCAGGCAGCTGGGCAGTTTGACTGAAGAAAGGGAACAAGGCGACCCACGGAGACACAGTCACAGGGCGGGCGAGGTGGCGACTCCTAAGTAGTAAATAAATGCAGCCGGGACTGAAGAGGCCGGTCTGTGGGCAGCTCAGAGCACTGCTGCTGAGAGTGAAGAGAGGGGAGGGACCCCTTCCCAGGGCGCTTGGAAACACCGAGTCCGTGCTCCAGGCCTCCTCCACCCTCATAGAAGGTACCATTTTGTCCTTGGTTGTAAGAAAAAGCTCAACTTGCTGAAGTTACATTTCATGAATAGTAGACTGCATCTCAGAGAATGCAAAACACAAAACCCAAACTTGCCAGAGCTGGGGTATCTGTTTTAATTTAAGCCATTATTAAATCTATTCATTTTAATAAAAAATGTTCTGAGTACTCAGAGTAAAAGCAGGGTGCTATGTTTTGTTTTGTCCTGGAGAAATCTAAGCCAGGAGCAGTGGTACACAGGGCTTCTTGGGAAGTTGAGGCAGGAACAGCTCAGGTTTGAGACCAGCGTGAGCCACATAGGAAGAGCCTATCTCTAAATAAATTTTTTTAAAGTGATAAGTCAATCTAAGCAATATTTCCTAGGCTGCAGTGCTGCAGAGTAATGAAACTATGGGGTCCTTTTGTAGTGAACATCTTCTGGTGCTCCTTTCCTCCCTTTGAAGTAAATTTTAAAGTGCCAGGACATGAGAAAGAATTTCATCCCAGGTTTTTGTAATTACTTAACCTCCCCACTCCTTTTTGCCCTGGGATCAAACCCAGGACTGCCTCCATGCTAAACAAGTACTCTGCAGCTGGACTACCAATCCAGCTGTTACTTGGTTTTTTGTCTGTTTGTTTGTTTTTAGTTTTTTGAGACAGTCTTCCCTTTGCAGTTCAGGCTGGCCCCTGAACTCACTATGTAGCCCAGGACAGCCTCCTGCCTCTGCCTCCCAAATGCTGGGATTACAGGTGTGAGCCACCACACCCAGCACTGTGATATGTAGTACTGGAGATGGACCTTGGGAACCTTGTGCTTGCCAGACAGACTCACTGAGCTAAATCCCCACCCCTGTCCAGCTGTTCTGTTGATTTTTAGAACATTTTCATTTTTACTTCTGAGATAGGGCCTTGCTAAGTTGCCTAGGTTAGCCTTGAACTGGTGATCCTCCTGCCTGAGCGTCTCGATAGCTGGGGTTGCAGGTGAGCACCACATTGTCCAACTCACCCTGTGTTTTAGCAGCCTACAGATGTGTGCCGTGTTAGGTAGACCCAGAGAGCCCAGCCAGGCACGGGGTGGGGAGCATCTGAGGAGCTTCCTTCAGTGATCAGTCTTGATGCAGCTGGCTAAGTACCCCTCTAGCTACTAAAAAGTCAGGCTGGTGGGCCAGAGCCGGAGGCCTTGCAGTGTGCAACCTGAAACTATCTTGAGAGAAAATGAAAATTGTTACAGGTCATTAGTTCAGGACACGTCAGGTCTTTAGTTGAACTGTAGCTGTGCAGAGTTGGTTGGCGATCACCAGCCCTGGCTGCCTGGTTCAGTCACTTGATCCCGAGTCCTGCTCAGCCCTGGGATCCCGGGATCTTCGCGTGGCAAGGTGTCTGCAGTTCACAGATCTAATAGAGGCAGTGGAGAAGAGTAGGCTTGCTGAGCTGCAGTCTCCTGACTGCTGAAGTTTCTGAAATAGCGAAGCAGGCCAAGAACAGGGCAGAGGAGCAAGGCCCTCCCTGTCCTGCCTGTGACCCTCCAGCAGCTGTATCAGGAGCCTGATGCGGGTGATGAGTTTCCGGGTGGAGTCATTCCCTCCTAGTGAACAGAGCTGTAGAAGCTGTTTCTGCCTCCAGCTGACTCTGGTTTTAGGTGGGGAGCTGGGCAGTTTCATTTTGGCGTAAAAGTCCTGATGTTAACAGGATGGGGGCTCCTGGGGTGTTGGGTAGTAGGTGTGCTAGCTTTTGTGGGAACACACTGATATACCCTGCACCAGTTGCCAGAGTGTGTTTCCCCTTTTGGCTGTGCTAGAGCTCAAACCTTGAACCTCGTGTATGCTGGGCAAGTGCTTTGCCACTAAGCTGTGTCCTAGTTACTGTGCAAACTAAAAATACAGTATATAGAATCAAGGTACTTGTGGTGTGCAAGTATAATCCCAGAATCCCAGCTGCTTGAGAAGCAGAGGCAAGAGGATCACAAGTTCAAAGTCACCCTGGGCAACTTAGCAATACTGTATCTCAAGATTTTTTTTTGAGACAGGGTCTTGCAGTTTAGGCTTACCTTGAACTTGCTATGTAGCCCAGATTAGCCTCGAACACAGAAATCCTCCCGCTTCTGCCTCCCGAGTGCTGGGATAGAACTCTAAACCTTGAGCTTGCCAGCAAACCCCAGAATCACTGAGCTAAATCCCCGGCCCCTCAAGATAACGTTTTTAGGGCTGAGGATTTAGCTCAAGTGGTACCACGTCTACCTCAGAAGCACAGGGGCCCAAGTTCAATTATCGGTACCACAAAAAAAAGAAAAAAAAGTTGATTTATTGCCAGGTGTGGGAGCTCATGCTTGTAATCCCAGCACTCGGGAGGCAGACGCAGGAGGATTATTGTGAGTTCAAGGCTCACCTGGGCTACATAGTGAGCTCAGGTCCAGCCTAAGCTACAAAACAAGACCCTGTCTCAAAAAAAAAAAAAGAAAGATAAAAAATTTTGTTTAAAGGGCTAGGGATGCAGCTCGGTGGTGGAGTCCTTCCTGGTTGTGGAGGTGGCAGGGGTAGGGTGTAGCTCAGTGGAATATCTTCTGCCGGCAAGCACACGGCCCTGGGTTTGGTTCCCAGCGCTGCAGCATGGGCACATCCACGCGTGCGACCTCAGACCATGGCCTCTCAGGGGGAGGCCATTGCCATCTGCAGCTGAGCACCTCCCCGGATTACCTGTCCGCTCACGTGACACCCTGCATTCAGGTGGAGATGCTTGCAAGCATGAGAGAGCTGTCAGCACCCTAGGATTGGGCTGAGTCTGTGTTGTGCTTGGGCTGGGTCCGAGGTTAACTCTGTGGCTGCCGCGTGGGTCCTTTCAGAGTTGTCTTCTCTCTTTCCATTTGGCCCAGACTACCCCAGTGAACCCTGATTCTCACCCGTGGCTCTGGTGATTCTGACCTGGTCATCAAGGGAATGCTCCTGGACTTGCCCCTAGCGTGGAGCAGCTCTTGTGGGCTGGGCCCTGGGCACCATGCTATGTGCCGGGGGAGGCTCCAGGAAGGATTCCATGGCAGGCATCAGAGAGCAGCGTTGGCCACGTGCACTAAGTGGCCATTGTTTGGCCAGCTGTTAATCAGCCACGCTGCTCTGAAAATGAGCCCTTTTCATGAGGGGCTGTGTGGGAATAGCCAGTGCGCCTGCCGCCATGCGTGCAAGGTTCGTGCCCTTGGCAGCTCGGCCAACACAACCCCACTTGTTCTCCTGCTGTGGGCTGACTCGACATTACTCGCTTTGTTTGCTCTCGAATGGAATCTACTCACCACTTAGTAAAACATTTCATGAGGTGAGGCCCAGTTCACTAGGTCAGTCTAAAAGGCCCAAGCCCTGCTCCTGTGCTCGCTGGTCAGGATGGCGCCTAGTTCTGGGTGGTTGACTGCTAGGGGGCGCTCTTTGCACCTTGGTTTAGAGGAATCACCTTGGAGCGAGAGCATGGCACTGTGGAGTGTGCCCACACTGGAGGCTGGCCAGGGTGGTCTTGTCCCGATCTCAGGTGCCCTGGTGTCCTGCAGAGACATGGGACCCTGGACACTCACCTGGCCAGTATGTGCAGGGCTGGCCTGGCAGTGGTGGCCCCGGCCCCACTGGGGATCCACCTCCTTCGTCTCAGGGGGATTTGATCTAGCTTCCGGCATCCATTTGGGTGGCTCTTGATGACACAGGCTGGTCTGGTCAGAGGCAGAGGCTCCAGCTGACTCATGGAGATGTGTGTGGCGTGTGGGGGCTGAGCTTCCAAGCAGCCTGACACCACGGCCTGCCTTCCAAAGGCCGTGGAGCAGGGTGGACCCATGGCAGTATAGCCATCTGCACAGGCAGATCACCAGCCCCTGCCATACCTTCCCTGTCAGGAGGACCGGTGGGACAGTGGGGAGAAGAGTGGACAGGGCGTCAACTCCTCACAGGGCGTCTCTCACTCCGCAGCCTGAAATGCTGCGGTGAGCGCGTTGCAGATCTCTCCACCGCACCTTCCACTGGAGCAGCCGCAGAAACCTGCGTTGTCACCAGCGCTGAGCACTGGGACTTACCGGGCCTGGTGTGGCTGGGCCTGCCTGGGATCCCAGCACTCTGAAGGCTGAGGCAGGGTCACTGAGTGTTTGAGGCCAGCCTGGGCTACACATTGAGACCTTGTCTCAGTATAGAAAAAATATTTTCAAAGGTTGGAAGTGTAGCTCAGTGCACAGTGCCTGGGTTCAGTTCCCAGGGCCCAAAAAGGAAGAAGAGCTATGTTTTTTGTCCCAATTCCCGGCAGCTCTGCATGTGGTTGTTTTTGTGTGCATGGAGGACAGGAAGAGAAAAGCTCTTTCCTATAGCCCCTCAAAGACTGGGCTGTGTTTCCCTGCTAGTGTCAGTTATGGCCCATCTGCTGTTCCCGCTGGGTAGGAGAGTGACTTGCTGCTGTGGGGGAGGCCACTTGTGTAGTTTGCTGTTACTCTGGAGTCGTTGCAGCTGCCTTGAGCCTGAACCCGGGGAGGTGCTGGTACAGTGAGTGCAGGCCGGGGCTCTTCATAGCACGGTCCAACCCAGACGCCTGGTTCTCACAAAAAAGCTGTTCTCCCTTTCGCTTCTCTGCCACCTGTTTGTGCACTGCTTGTCCTTCCAGGAGCAGACACTCGAGCCATTTTTTAGGATGTTGAGTCAGTAAAACTTCTAAGGACATGACCCACTTTGTATAGGATGTCTGTGTCCCTGTGGAGGATTTCCTGCCTACATCTAGGTTTTCTGGAAGATTGTACCAGAGGCAGCAGTTAGGATGCACTGAAAGAGGAAAAGGTAGAAAAGTTCAGTTGCTGGTTGTGGAGGTATACACCGTGATCTTGGCACTCTAGGAGGCTGAGGCAGGAGGGCCCTAAGATTGAATACAGCCTAGGAAACCTAGTAGGAACGTGTCTCTAAGAATAAAAAAAAAAAGGGCCAGGATGTAGCTAGTGCAGAGGCCTTGGGTCCCACTGCTGCACGTACAGGCAGAGTTGTCAGTGTCATGTGACCACTGGAGCACACTTGCAGTCCCAGCTACTTGGGCGGCTGAGCCAGGAGGGTTTCAGGATTCAGGTCAGTTTGGCAGGTGAGCAAAAAACCCTGTCTGAAAGTTAAATTTAAAAAGGACGAGGGTCCGGGGATTTAGCTCAGTGGTCCAGCACCTTCCTAGCAATCGCAGGTTTAGGTTATGAGTTTGATCTTTGGTACCAGAAGAGGGAGACAGAGTGTATCTTGGAGCTAGGACACTTCCTGGCTTTGCATGTGTGAGACCCAGTGTCACACATGTGCACGTGCACACATGCACACAGAGCCACACGTGGTAGAGCAAGTGCTTAGCATGCACAGGCCCTGGGTCTGATGCAGCACCAGCAGAGCAGTTGCCTTGGGCTGTCTGAGCGCCTATTCATGGGGCCATGGTGGGGTGGCCCCCAAGGGCAGGATGGGGTGGTCCCAGAGGAGCTCAGACCTGCTCCACGCCTCCTGCTGGGCCTGCAGGCACCTAGCAGACCTGAGACCTCCTCCCGTCTCTTTCCTCCTCAGGGAAGCAGAGGCCTTCAAGGAGCAAGGGAACGCACACTACGCCCAGAGAGACTACAACGAGGCCTACAACTACTACACGAAGGCCATAGGTGCGGGCTGGTGCCGTGGGGAGGGGCTGCTCCTGGGAGGGCCGTGGCGCTCACTGGCAGAGCCTGGCGCTCTTGGTGGTGAAGTTTGGTGGGATCCATTGTGGAAGATAGCCTTTCAACCCAGGTGTGATGGTATAGGCCTGTCACCCAGCACTCTGGGAAGGGCGAGGGAAGTAGCTCCATGGAGCGGCCCTGGGATCAGTTCCCAGTGCTGGAAAAAGAGAGCGGGAAAGCAGGTGGCCTTCGTGTATGCAGCCAGTTCTGCCTGCCCCGAGCTCAGCTGTCCCCACACTGCACTCCTGGCTGGCTGGCACACAGAAGAGAATGCCTTCAGGAGAATGAGTGGCCCTCTTCCTGGGTGACCCGGGTGCAGGATGTTTTTTCAGAGCTGTGAGAAGTGGACTCTTAAGTGGCCCGACCCAGACAAGGCTGTGCTTGAAGCTGGTTTGCAGAGCCAGCGCTGGTTTGTAGATTTGGTTCAGTTCGATGTTTCGGTGTAGTCACTAGGGGTTGAGACCAGCCCCTCCCACTGTCAGACCCACCGCTACAGCTGTGTGACTTGTTTTCTGTGCATGTGCACACAGTGCTGTTCTTTTACCTCTTCCTTTTTTTGAGACAGCCTTTTACCGAGTACTCTTAACTTGGCCTCAAGTCCATGATCCTCCTGCCTCAGCCTCCCCAGTGCTGGAACTGCTGGTGCATACCACTTCACCTGGTTTTTTATTGTTTTGTTCTACTGGTGTGATAGGATGGAGTGCAGGACCTTCAAAGCTGAATGAGGGCTGCAGCGTGGAGCTGTGTCCCAGCCTCTCCACTGTCTCCACATCTTTCTGAGAGTGGCAGCGAGGCCAACATTCAGGGTGAGCTGTGCTGAGCTCCTCTCTTTGCCTCCCCTATAGATATGTGTCCTAGAAATGCGAGTTACTACGGGAACCGGGCGGCCACGCTGATGATGCTGGGCTTGTTCCGAGAGGCGCTGGGGGACGCGCAGCAGTCCGTGCGGCTGGACGACGGCTTTGTGCGGGTGAGTCCGGGCCAGGCAGCTGGAATCTCCTGCTTGGGGCTCTTGTCATTTGGGGCAGGGCCAGGGGGAGGATGCAGGTGTCTCCTGACCTCAGTGGCTTTAACTTGCATATTGCGGTCACATCTGTCCCAGCGGGGCCAGCAGAATGTGTATGCTCCAGAGGACAGACGCAGCACTGAGGCTGAGCCCTGGCCCAGTGGGCATGTTGTCTGCCCCAGGGCAGCAGGGCAGATGCCGCTGCTGATTCCTGTCCATCTGGCTGGTCACAGAGCTCTCTCTCCATTTCATTCCTCCTAGGGACATCTTCGAGAGGGCAAGTGCCACCTCTCTCTAGGGAATGCCATGGCAGCATGTCGCAGTTTCCAGAGAGCTCTGGAACTGGATCACAAAAATGCTCAGGCACAGCAGGAGGTATGACCGGCTGGTCCCATAACACGTGTGCAGAGGGTGGCTTTGGCGGGCCCCATTCAGAATGCAGAGCTGACAGCAGGTGTGTGCTCCACAGGCCGTGACAGGTGGGCGCAGTGGCGCAGGCCTGCCATCCCTGCTCTCTAGGAGTCTGTGTGGGAGGGTCTCAGGTTGAAGTCCAGCCTGGCCATATAGTGAGATCCTGTCTCCAAAGAAAAAGGGGCCAGAGGTGCAGTTCAGAGTGCGGGCACTGGGTTCCATCTAGGTCTGAAAACCAACCTGTGCGAGGTCGCTGGAGGACAGCAGAGCCCAGACCTGGCCCAGCTGGGCCATGCGTGTCTGCAGTGGTACCCGCAGGAGGGAGTGCAGGTTGGAGCTCAGGGATAGCGCCTTGCCAGGCAAGTGGGCTGGATCGACCCTTGCGCCCACAGCCAGAGCTGTGCCCAGAGTGGATCTTGGGGGGACCTGCTTTTCTCCTCAGGGCTGTGCCGCCTCAGGCTGCGGGCTGCACCCGGGAGACTGAGTCACTCGCGAGGCTGAGCCTCTCTTGGCGGTTGCGAAGGAGCAGTGGCCAGCCTGATCCTCCCTAGTCCCCTTGCTTGGTTTTTCTTTCTTTTTAATTTTTGCAATGCTGGACACATGATTTTCTTGAAAGAGTAGTTATCAAAGCTTGTTTGTTTTTATGATTCTTAAATCACTGGCTGTATTAAAAATTTCCACTTATCTGATTTTCCCATGTAGTTCAAGAATGCTAATGCAGTTATGGAATATGAGAAAATAGCAGAAACGGATTTTGAGAAGCGAGATTTTCGGAAGGTAAAGTACAACTATGAGAAGGCCGCCTGTCCTCTCTAGCAAAGTTCAGGGTGGGGGTTGAACACATGCATGTGTGTGGTAGTTAGAAGCAGCATAAGGTACAAAAGAGCTAGAACAGTATGTTGTCACTTTAATTTGGCTTTGGACCTTTGCTTTCATTTTAAAAGTCTTTTCTTTCATGAGGATTCTGGGAGGCTGAGGCAGGAGAATTAAAAGTTCATTTCCAGCCTGGGCAGGTACTTGGTAAGATATGTCTCAAGAAAGAAAACAGGAAAGAGCTGAGGCTGTAGCTCAGTGCAAAAGTGCTGGATTCACTTGACAGTACCCCAGAAAGAAGATAAAAGGGAATTTCTTGCTAATACAGTAATTTTCTTAACTATATTTGGCTTCATGGTAAAGAGTCAAATGAATTTGTTTCTGTGGTTACTGTAATACCATGTCCCAAAAGCCTGCTGCTTACTAAAGGAAAAGCCAGTTGGAATTAAATATTGGGCTCAAGTAATTAATTTTTATTTGAATAAAAACAGTTAACTTTAGGGGTGGGGATTTAACTCAGTGGTTCCGGCGCCTGTTTTGTAAGCGCAAGGACCTGGGTTGGATCCCCGGTAACCACATACCATACTGGGTGTGGAGACTCATGCCCAGCAGCAACCAGTACCACATACCACAGTGCCGGGCGTGGTGGCTCACGCCTGTCATCCCAGCACTCGGGAGACAGAGGCAGGAGGATTGCTGTGATGTGAGTTGGAGGCTGAGCTCAGGGCCAGCCTGAACCACAAAGCGAGACCCTGTCTCAAAAAACCTAAAAAAAAAAAAAGTTCGGGCAGCCTGGATTATATAGTTTCAAGCCACCCTGGCACATAGTAAGACCTTTTCATAAAAAGCAAAAAAAAAAAAAAAAAAAAAAACAAGTAGAGAAAAGCCCCTTATATATTTTTGAACGCTGTTGAGTAACCTATTGTCATCACTTTGATTTTGGGGACAGTTTGGTCTGGTTTGGGTTTTGCACTACAGGGATTTTGCACTGAGCTGCAACCCCACTTCTTTTTATGTTCTGAGACAAAGTCCTGCTCAGTTGCCCAGGCTGGGCTCAGGGGTGCAGTCCTGCTTCTTCCTCCCAGAGTGCTGAGAGGACAGGTGTGCGTCACCACACCGGGGCATCGCCGGCACCTTTGGGCCTCAGTCTGTTCCCGAATTGAAAAGCACACATCACAGAGGTTGGCGAGTCTGAGGGAGAGGAAAAGGATCAAAGCTCTGGTCATCTCTCTGGGCCTCAAGGTTGTTATCCCTGCACTGTGGGGTTCCAAATCCCAGAGGGGTTCCCTCTGTGGTCCTCAGAAATAGCTGTCATTTAAGTTTCCAAAGGGAGATAAATGGCACCAGACAGAAACCACTAAACTAGAGAGGTTTTCCAGGATCACTTGAAAGAAGCTGGTCCGGTTCACAGAGGGAGTTGTTGCTTCCTGTGCAGGACTATCTCGGTGTTCTCCGAAGGCAGGTCTGAGTATACATGTGAAAAGGGGGACTGGAAAGAAACGTTCTTGCCAGGTGAGGTGGCTCATAGTTGTGGTCCCAGCACTCAGGGGGCTGGAAGCAGGAGGCGGCAGGATCGCTGTGAGCTCAAGCCCAGCCCGAGTTCAGTTCTGTAGTGTATTCAGTACCAACCTGAACCATACAGCAAGACCTTACCTCATACAACCAAAACAAAGTCATCGTTAACTCAAGACACTGTGAAGGTCTTTTATTTGGTGATAAACGTGTCCGCTGGGCTCCTTCTCGCCCCTCTCTGTCCTTCTGAGTGGGTGTGCGCACATGGAGAGCGACTGCCTGCTGTCGCATTTCAGAGGCTACACAGCCAAGAGCTTTGTCCCGAAAGGCGGCCTTCTGCGCTTTCCCCCTTGCCCGCTCTGGGGCTAAGATCCCGAGTCTGGACAGAACCCTGTTTGTGACATCCCAGTCTCCCCCACTGTGGCACACAGTGAAGTCACAAATGAAGAATTATGGTCCTGGCAGGGGAGACAGATGAACTTGGAAGAGACAAAGATCTCCTGTGCCTGCAGCTGTCCCTTCGGGGACTGAGGGTGGGAGTGGGGCAAAGCCCTGAGCACCAGCGACCAGGCCCACACCACCAAGCGCCTGCTCTGCCCAGGGCACTGTGCTTGTGCTTCGAGGAGGCAAGAGTGAGGGCAGAGGCTCCGCCACTCTCTGTCCGCCCTCGAGGGGAATTAGCCAGCAGCTCTGTCTGCCCCGCGCTTGGGACCTTGCGGGTGAGCGATCCCACTTGTGTCACTCACCCGCTTTGTCAGCCTCCGCCACAGTTTTCTTATCACTGAAATAAAAGAAATTAGAAAGTTGTTTTGAGGGCAAAGAAGTGCTCAGTAAATAGTGGTTGTCACTGTCAGACTGTGGGGTCTTGCTGTCAGGGAGCAAGTTAATGTGATTGGGCGGGACTTGTCCTAGCACTGTCAGCAGCCTTTAGTTAGTCCCACAGTAGTGGGCCCAGCACCCCTGTGTGCCATGTCTGCCTTTGCCGTGGCTCAGAAAGGTACAGACAGGAGCCCAGGGTCAGAGCCCCTTGCTGTCCTTTTCTGCAGGTGGTATTCTGCATGGACCGGGCCCTGGAGTTCGCCCCTGCGTGCCACCGCTTCAAGATCCTCAAAGCAGAATGCCTGGCCATGCTGGGCCGCTACCCAGAGGCGCAGTCCGTAGCCAGGTGAGCACCAGAGACAGCCACAGTCTCCTGCTGCCAGACCCAAGGCAGGCCAGGCTGGATTAAGGACTCACAGGCCCGGGCACAGTGGCTTCTGTCTGTGTCCTAGAACTCAGGAGGCTGTGAAGAGGAGAGCTGCACAGCCCTTGGTCCCTGTCTGGCCTGGGCAGTAGCCCAAGACCTCATCTTATAAAACCCAGCAGACTGACCAGGGCATAGTCAAGTAGCCCGTCCTCATGCCGTGTTGCTGTGAGCCTGAGTGTTCGGTGTGGCTCTGTCTTTCTACTTCTGGCCTGGATGAGCTCTGTGCAGGGCTTAGGGAAGATGCCGTAGCCAGAGGCCAGGTCTCTTGTCTCTCCCAGGCCTGCCATCATGGTCCCAGATCAGCCAGGGGTTACAGATGGACCGATGGGGGCAGCTGTGCCCTGACAAAACTGTAAGCCCAGCGTGGTGGCACAGACCTCTTGTTGCAGCACTGTGGGAGCCTGAGGCAGGAGAGTCACAAGTTTGAGCCCAGCCCGGGCAGTTTAACACTAGTGAGATCCTGTCTCAATATAAAAAAGTCTGAGTGGTGGTTCATTGTGAAGCCCCTGGGTCCAAGGTCTGATAACACCAAAAGCCCAGCCCCAGCAACAGAGAAGTTGCCACCTGTCCTAATGGGGCAGGGGTTGGGACACAGGGTGCAAGCTAGCAGTTTGGCCCAGCAGCGCAGTGCTTACTTGGTCTGGATGAGGCTCTGGCTTGACCCTGGCACCAGAGAAAGAACTGTCTTAGAGATTAGCCCGGCAGCTGACTTTGGCAGTTTGGGAGGGTTCTCAGTCTGCTTCTGAGCCTCCGAGCACCAGCCACATGTGTGAGTACGCTGGCTACAGGGCTGCGGGCCCGGGGCAGCTCAGTAGCAGTGCTGAGCGTGCCATTGGTGTTGCAGTGACATTCTGCGGCTGGATTCCACCAATGCGGACGCGCTGTATGTGCGGGGCCTGTGCCTCTACTATGAGGACTGCATCGAGAAGGCCGTGCAGTTCTTCGTGCAGGCTCTCAGGATGGCGCCCGACCATGAGAAGGCCTGTGTGGCCTGCAGGGTGAGTGCTGCAGCCTGTGGTCACTCCCAGGCTGCCATGTCTGCTGGAGGCCCGCTGGACTGTTGTCCTCCTTTGATGCCATTTGATACCTCGGTGGGGATCTGGGTTTCTTTCCTTCCCTCCCCTTGTGAGGGAGAGTGAGTGAGTGAGTGCGAAGGAGCTGACCCCGGACAGCTCGCTGGTGCCCCTGTGTCTCTGGCAGCCAGCACCCGTGTCAGTTGGGGGCCGCGTGGCGCCGATGCCTATCGGTGGTGGGAAGGGTGGACCGGAGCTTCCCAGGTGCACACACCTCCCCTCGTGCTCTGCAGAATGCCAAAGCCCTTAAAGCGAAGAAAGAAGATGGGAATAAAGCATTCAAGGATGGGAACTACAAGCTCGCCTATGAACTGTACACAGAAGCCCTGGCCATAGACCCCAACAACATAAAGACAAATGCCAAGCTCTACTGTAATCGGGGGACGGTCAACTCCAAGGTGAGTGCACTCTAAGCCCAGGTGGAACTGTCCCAAGGTCTGGCTGTGTGTATGTGCCCTTGGTGAGTCAGGCCCGAGCCATAGAAAGGAGCTCCCGGCCGCCAGGCACTACTGTGTGGAGGCAGCACCTGCCTGGGGTTCAGGACTCATGTGTGGATCTCCTGATCTTCCACACAGCCTCTCCTCTGGGAGGCACGTGCTGAAGGGCTTCCGAGTAGTACAGTGTGTTCAGTGTGCTGCCTTAGCTGAAGCTGTGAGGTTCAGCGTGAGCGGGGATAGTGTCCCCTGAGTGTAGCTGCTGGCCATCACGTGTGGCTAACATGGCCCGAGTGCCCTGTGTCCTGCACCCCAAGAGGACAGCAGAGCCCAGAGTTAAAGTCTCCATCATCCTCAGCCCTGCAGTAGGGCCCGCCAAGGCGAGGGGTGGATGTCCTGCAGGCCCAGGCTTTCTGTCTGAGATGGGGTGTCAGAGACCTGCAACACAGCAGAGAAGCCAACATAGCCCTCCACACTGGGCCACAGGCCTGTGGGTGCCAGAGCAGCGCTGTGTGTGCCATGGGCTGCAGGCCCTGAAGGGCACAGCTGGGCTCCTTTGTGGTGCGCTCGGTGACAGTGATGGCGTGCTCCCTCCTGAAGCTCAGGAAGCTGGACGAGGCGATCGGGGACTGCACGCGGGCCGTGACCCTGGACGACACCTATATCAAGGCCTACTTGAGGAGAGCACAGTGGTGAGTGTGGCATTGGCAGCCAGCCCAGGCCAGGGCAGCGTGGGGACAGGAGGCCCGGCGAGGCGCGAGGTCACTTGGCCCTTCCCTGCCCTAGGTGGGACTGCCAGCCTCGCCTGTCTGTCTGGTGCAGCGAGGAGGTTGCGCCCGCTCCCCAGGCTCCCAGGCCTGCTCTAACGCCCCTGTGCTCCGTAAGTCCCCATGCCTGACCTAGATGCCTCCCCAGCGGGCCCATGTGCTCTGGATTTCACATCTCTGTGGGACACTTGGCTCTCACCTGGCACAGTGCTGGGCACACGGGCGCTCACCTGTAAATGTTCTTGGCTGGACATCTGGCACTTGGTAGAGGAGGAACAGAGTTCCTCTCAGAGGCGGGCAAGGCCTGCACTTCTGGCTGGCTCCCCAGGAGCAGCCTGGAGCTGCTGCCCAGGGCCAGAGGGTGCTGCTGACAGGTGGCCTGTGAGCCTGAGTCACGGCTGCTGCTCCTGCCTTTTCCCCAGCGGCCGGGGGCTCCAGCTCCCTTGTTCTTGCTCTTGAACCTGGTGGAGCTTTTCTTGGGCGGGGATTAGTGCCAAGGGTGAAGGCAGACCTGGGTGGAGGGCCTCCTGTAGTGAGGGCCCGAGGCAGGCCTTGTAAGCCAGCAGGTCGGAGAGCAGGGGTTCAGTTCTGTGGACAGGTGTACAAGTTCCCCTGACGATCCCGTGTTGGATACAAGGCCGCTGCACTGTGGGGCTCAGCTGGAAAGTAGGTTCAGTGGGGGCCTTGGTCTGTCTGCAGGACACTCAGAGTGCTGCGGCCTGAGGCAGCCTTGACTGGGCAAAGAAGGAGCAGCTCTAGGGGACAGTCTGTCCTTCAGACCACCCAGACACTGACTGTGATAGACCCAAAATGCTCACAGCTTTGCTGAGGTGGCAGAAAAGGAGCAGTACCTGCTGCCCAGCCGGAAGATGGCTGCACCGCCCACTTGCACCCTGGCTTGGCAAGGAGCAGTGGGGAGATGCAGGGTGGAACCAGTTCTTTTCTTCCTCTGTATACAATGAACGTCTTGATGGTTTCTTGTTGCTGGGACAAACACCTAACCACCCTCAGGTTAAAAAGGAGAGATGTATTTTGGCTCAGTGTGTGGAGGTCTTATCTATCATTGGCTGCTGCAAGCCTGGCATGGCAGGCAAGAAGAGGGACGGGGGCCCAGGCCACACCCCACACCCTCCTACAGCTGGCTTCGCCTCCCAGCATCACACTCTGCTGTGGACCCATCGGGGAACAGCGTGCCAGTAGGATCACACCTGTGCTTCAGCCTCCTCCCAGGGGCGCACTTCAAAGCACAGGCTAGGGACACAGATCCAAGCATCACAGTGACATAAGTCACCGTCCTTACTGCCCTGCTGGCCCAGAGCTGTCCTCAGAGTGGCTCTGCTTTCCAGCCCCTTGGGGACCGTGGCATTCTGGCTGTGTGTGGGCAGCACCTCTGGCAGCTGGTCCTCAGGGCACACTGGGGGTCCTGGCCGCCCAGGTGGGGAGGTGCATGGCAGGCACCGCTCCTGCTGGCTCCCTAACCCCACTTAGCTTTGCTGCTTTTCAACATTTAAAATTCTTCTTTTTTTTTGAGAGCAGGTCTCGCTTTGTAGTTCACACCCACTGTGAAGGCCCTGGGTTCAATCCCCAGTGCTACGAAAAGGGGAAAAAAAGAAATGAAGATACTCTTAGATTTAAAAATCTGTGCGAATTATTGCAACCTGCCTTGCTCACGGCGATGCATCTAGGCCTGTAGGTGTGTGAGGCTGAATGCTCTGGGCTTCCCTCTCCCTGCCCGTCTCCCTTGGCCTCAGCGCCGGGCTGCACGATCCCAGCCCTTCTCTTAAGTGACAGTGGGTGGCTAGATTGGCCATCTGGGCACCAGTGATCTGCTCAGACTTTGTTTGTTTGTTTTGGTTTGGTTTGGTTTTTGGAGACAGGGTCTCGCTTTGTGGTTCAGGCTGGCCCTGAGCTCAGCCTCACACTCACATCACAGCAATCCTCCTGCCTCTGCCTCCCGAGTGCCGGGATGACAGGCGTGAGCCACCACGCCCGGCACTGTGGTGTGTGGTACTGGTTGCTGCTGGGTGTGGGTCTCCACGCCCAGTATGGTATGTGGTTATTGAGGATTGAACCCGGGTCCTTGCGCTTGCAAGACAGGCGCCGGAACCACTGAGCTAACTCCCCAGCCCTCTGCTCAGACTTTGGGAGGCTACCTCCCTTCTGTGGAAGATTCCGGGGTCCCAAAGCCAGCTTGTTGGGCCTCCAACCACCATCTTGACACCCAGCCTTTTTCCCATCGTGCTGCCCTTGTCCCCACATGTTCCCTGTCTCCGTCCGGCAGCCACCGCCGCCCCACTGCCCCTCCTGTGGCTCCTAACCCGCTCCGCTTCTGCTAGTTCTCTTGGAGCTTTGCCCTGGGGCAGTTCTCCCTCTTGCCTGTGCATTTCCCCCCTCGGCCACTCCGCACCCTGGAGACCCCTGTGGCTGCCTCCCGGAGTGTCTCCCTAGCGTGAGTCTCCGCCTGGCTCATTGCCTGAGCGCCACCTGTCCTGTGCTCTTGCCAGTTACATGGACACGGAGCAGTACGAGGAGGCAGTGCGGGACTACGAGAAGGTCTACCAGACGGAGAAGACGAAAGGTGAGCAGCTGGGCTCAGGGTGGCCTGAGGCCTGCCACTCCCTTCTCCTCGGTGTTGCTGCGGGGACTCAAGTATGAGGAATTCTCAGCCTCTGGAAGAGAGTAGAGCGTGTGATGGCCAGTGGGGGTCAGCGGAGCTGGGGCCTGGAGGGCGGCCAGTCAGCTGTGTCCTCTGTGCGTGTTCCTCCTCAGAACACAAACAACTCCTGAAAAACGCACAGCTGGAGTTGAAGAAGAGCAAGCGGAAAGACTACTATAAGATCCTGGGGGTCGACAAGAACGCCTCCGAGGACGAGATCAAGAGAGCCTACCGGAAGCGGGCCTTGATGCACCACCCAGGTGAGTGCCGGGCAGTGGTGGGCGGGCTGGCCCTAGGGCCACTGTGAGCCCAGCCTGGCCTGTATTTTCCATTCTTCCTGCAGATCGGCACAGCGGAGCCAGCGCTGAGGTGCAGAAGGAGGAGGAGAAGAAGTTCAAGGAGGTGGGCGAGGCCTTCACCATCCTCTCGGACCCCAAGAAGAAGACACGCTACGACAGTGGGCAGGACCTGGATGAGGAGGGCATGAACATGGGTGGTGCGTCACTGGGGCCCTGGGCTGGGGATGCTGGCAGCTGGGCTCTGGAGGAGGGACCCCAGGTCTGCACACAGAAACCAGAAAACTGCCCTGTGCTGCAGGGGCTGCCAGGGAGAGCTGTCAGGGCTGAGAGGCGGCTGCTTCCGGGGACTGCACGTGGCTGGGGCTAGGAGGGCACAGGAGGTACAGCGGGGACAGATGGGAAGCCCAGGCCAGAAGTGAGGGGCGGACTTTGCCCTTACCTGAAAGGATTTTCCTACTGGCCATTTCTGTGGGTGCTCACAGAAAGAGCAAAAGATGGCCCAGCTGTGCAGACAGGCTTGGCGCCCGCTCATGACTCCTAGCATGACTCGAACTCTGCACTGAAACGAGGGTAGAATGTCTGTGCCGCAGTGCCACCGCGTTGAGTGGGGCTGGGTGTACGAGCACGTGGCCTGAGGCCGTCTGGAAGTGAGGACTGCACAGAGGCACCTCGGAGAGAAGTCTTGTTCCTCAGGTCTCGGTGGTAGCATAGAAAGGACAGGGGGAAGCGTCAGCACCACGCAGCAGCCGTCAGGGTGTTGGCGCATGGAGAGCTTTGTCCCCTGTGCCACCCGTGTCCCGGGTCAGGAAGGAAGGGAGCCAGTGGAGCCCCAGACCTAACGTATCCTTTGCCCCCTGCCATGCTGCTGGGCAGATTTTGACGCCAACAACATCTTCAAGGCTTTCTTTGGAGGCCCTGGGGGCTTCAGCTTCGAAGGTGGGTACACTGCTGGGCCCAGCCAGCTTTGGGAGTCGGGTTATCGGGACCCTGTCTCGCAGGTTGTCTGTCCTCAGGTTTCATGCTGGGTGGAGTGTGGTGGGTCCTCAGCTTCCCCTGAGGAGTGATCAGCGGCTGTGAGGCCTCTGGGGCTCTGCAGCTCATGGTGCACAGGCCACGGTGCCTGGCCACAGTGCCTGGCCGGGCTTCTCCCACACCTCACCCTGGGGCAGTTGCCTGCATGCAGCCCAGCCAGCTAACTGCCCCCTTTGCCTTCCAGCGTCGGGTCCTGGGAATTTCTTCTTCCAGTTTGGCTAGTGAAGGCCACGCCTCCAGTCCCTGCACGTGCGGACACACCTGGCCCGCCTGGAGTGTGGACACAGCCACCTCCTGTCCTGACCCCCAGCCTGCCTCAGCTGGCCGTGCTGCTGCTATCACTGGTGTGAGCAGGGCTGGAGGAGCCGAGCTGCAGACAGGGCAGCTTGTGAATCTGTTTTACTGTTTAACTTTATTAAAAAAGGAAAAAAATGGAGAAAATAAAACATTGTGACTATTTCTGGCCCTTGGCTCTGGCAGTTGCTTCATGCCCAGTCTGAGTCTGGCAGAGCTGAGCCCACTGTGGCACCACCCTGCGTGCTGCTGAAGCCAGGCAGGCTCCCGAAGTGGGTCCCACTGCCCCGGCCTGCCGTCCCTCCACCCTGTCGGGCTGGGAACGCAGGAGGATGAGGCAGATGGCCACCGCTGGGCTTCGTGTGCAGCTGCACGCAGTCACGTGAGGCTTGGGCTACTCCGGGGTGGATTTGCCAGCCTGACACCCAGGTGGCCAGGGGTGACAGGCTGTCGGCCCGCAGCTCCCACTCTGGGCCTCAGCAGTGACGGTGAGAAGTGCTGGGCCCTGCTGAGTGCTGCCCCACGCTGGACTCCCAGACTTGGGGACAGCCGTGGGGAGCCAGCCCCCCCGCCTCTCCTGCTCAGCCAGCCCCGCTGTGTGGCCGAGGCTGCCTACCCTGCCTGGGAAAGCCAGTTCTGTTCAGCAGCCACCTCGCCCAGCTGTGCACAGCCAGCCCAGGGGACAGAACCAACGGCCCCCAGCTGCGTGCAGGACAAAGCTGGCCCTGGCACCCCCGCCCTGGCTGGGACGCCAAGAGAGCACACACAGCTGGGATTAACAGTTTATTTCATTATCAGTCTACGAGTTGGCAAGGCTGGGCAGGACCAGGCAGTGACTCACACCCTACATGTCCACCGATTGACAGCTGATTAGCAGGGCCTGTTACTGAGCAGGGTGGGACACCAGGAACCATGACACATGCCTGGGCTCAGACTCAGCAGGGCAGAGGTGGCCATGCCCTTGCCAGCTGGGGGTCTGCCACTGGCTCTCAGTGCCACCAGCCCCGAGTGGACTCCAGAGGTCTCCGGGGGCACCGAAGAGGCCGAATCGTGTGCAGGCCAGGACGCGGCTGCCCTGGGGCCCTTTCTGTGCTGAGACCCAGGGCTGTGGCTTTCGGTTCTGCTTCCTTCTCTAGACAGGAAACTGCTACCACTGTGGTACTAGGGAAGGAACAGGCGCTGCAGAGCTGAGGCAGGGGAGCGGAACCCCCTTCGTACTCCGCAGGGGCAAGGAGTCGAGTTCAGACCCCAGGACCTGCCCAGCCCTGGCTGCAGGGGGTGGCAGGGAGGTCCTGGGCCTGGGTGGCTGTGACCAGGTTTCTGACTGTGCTGAGACCTGAGTGTTAGCGGGAAGGGACAGGTGGGAGGGGTGGTGGTTACTTTACAATTCTTAAAAAGTTACAAGTAAGTTAACTTTAAATAAAAAAAATCTGGAAACAGATCAGGTGGAGCCTGGGGTGCCCTCCCCTCACTGGGGCCTGGCCCCTCAGAGCACTGTGCAGGACTGCAGGGCACCCCCCTTCCGGCCGCTGTGTGTGGGTACAGCCTCGCCCTTCCCGTAGTAGCCCGTGAAGATGGCCTTGACCTCCACCTTCTTGGCCAGGCTTAGCACCCAGCGCCCACTGCCCAGAGAGAGGAGCTTGCCGCGGGGCAGCTCGCCCACCTCCTCACCCCGGCTGCCCCCCTTCTCCTGCCGCACAATCTCCAACAGGTCGATCCCCGTCTGCATTGGCTCCACGTTGGCCGCGCAGCCCAGGGTGACATGAGCACGGCTGCCACGGGGCAGGTTGTCGGAGACTGACAGCTTGTCAACGTCCCCCGGCCACAGCTGCAGCTCCTGCTCACTCAGCTCCACACGGGCCCCCACCGTCTTGGGCGTCACAAAGAGGGCAGAGATGGTCAGCGTGAAGGCCTTGCCGTAGGACTTCTTCACCACCTGCAGATGGGGACACGGGACCCTGCTGGGTGTCGTCGCCTTGTGGAGGGTGCGGGCCCAGGTTGCGTGAGTGTGCAGGAACGAGGCCAGACACGGCCATGGTCACCTGCACCATCACTGAGCTAGGCCGGGGTGCTAGGGACACAGGAAGCCAGGCCCTGGGGAGTGGGCAGCCGGTGCAGTGGACAGAGCAGGGGCGGAGAGGATGCCCAGGTCTGCGGGGGTCCTCCTAGTGTTCACGCAACCCTGACCTGGCCAGGGTCAGCGCCCAAGCCACATGCACTTGGGGACAGCAGACCTGGCAGGAGCCCACAGACACCCACACGGGCCAGCCTCACTCCCACCAGCCCAGAACTCACCTCCTGCTGCGCGTACTCCTCAGCACCCGGCGCCTTCCCGTAGTTGCAGAACTTGGTTGTGCAGTGCAGCACCCCCGGGGGTCTCTTCCCAAAGTAGGCAAGCAGGTCGACCTTCTCCCGGGGCTCATCCCCAGGGAGGACTGGGGGAGGGGGGAGACGAGGACCGAGTCAGCAGGACTGCGTGCGGTCTGTGACTCTGTCCCCGTGAGCATGAGCACTCAGGCAGCCTTGGCCAGACCTGGGGGTCCCAGGACCACGACGGGTAAGGCTCGGGCTGCTGCTCGGCAAAGCACACCCCCTACAGTGCACAAGGCCCTGGGTCTGACCTCCAGTACCACAAAACCCCAGACCCCAAGTCCCCTAGCTTTACAGTATGTACATCTCCACATCTGTCACTTCGCAAGACTGGAGGGCACCTGGGGCCTAGCATGGACGGTACAGGCGGAAGACTCAGAGACAGGTCAAATAGCTGACCCTTAATGCACTATGACAGTGGGACAAACTGCCTCAGACGTCACGGCACCCCGTGGGCCGCTGGGACCAGAAACCAGCGGCAGCTGCAGCAGCCCGCAGGGCTGTGTGTGTGGAAGGGCCCACGGGGTCCTGGGGCCTGTGGCGACAGCGCGGCCAGCAGGGGTCTGTGACCTCTGTCAGAGTTGTGAGCCTCCGCCCAGAGACGGGGGCACATCCCTTACCCCCGGCAGGAAAGTCCCCCCCAGCTCCGAGGGCAGCAGCAGCTCCAGCGGCAGCCCTGCCAGGGTAGCGCCCCAGCTTTCCTCCCAGGAACAGGGCTGGCTATTTCTCCAGTTTGAGTCTCAGGAGCCCAGGAAAAGCTGCCTGAGGACTGGCACAGGTGCACACAGGCCACCTGGAGCGAGCAGGCTGGCCGCTGGGGCACAGGTGTGTCAAGCCCACGTGGCACCTAAAACTTAGGGGACTTCCAGGGTGCACTGGGCTGGCTCCTGGCCATCTGGAAAGTTCCCACCTCAGCGTGACGCTCCGTGCTACGGAGCCCATGCCCCACCACGGGGTCGAACAGCCTGGCAGCTGTCCCCGGCAGGTCACGGCAGCCCAGTTATATCTCACGTAGGATTTTGTTTGGGAACATGATTCTGCTGCTACACATGAATTTGTAGCCAGGCTGTCCTCTGTGGCTATGTGATAGGTGGCTTTTCCTGCTGTGACTCACTTTTTCCACGTGCAACACAGGGATGGCGGTCTGGATGCAGCCTGGGAAGGTGGGCAGGGGAGCAGGCTGGAAGGTAAGGCCCTGCCCTGCTCTGCCCTGGCTCCGGTGCCCTCGGCCTGGGCTAGGAACCAGACAGACAGTGCCCTCCCGGCCCCACCCAGGCCACCTACAGTGCCGCAGCTCCTTCCGGAAGGCCTTGTGGCTCCCCAGCTCCTCCAGGAAGGCCTGGCCCGCCTTGCGGAGCGCCTCGGAGCTCTTCTTGGTCAGGAACCAGCCAAAGTAGAGCGGCAGGAAGTCCTTCTCCAGGCCGGGCTTGAGCTTCTTCAGGTCGTCAGCTGACAGCTGCCACTGGTTCTTCTCCTTGAGCTGGGCACAGTCCAGCCGCCACGCCGTCTTGGGCTCCACCAGCAGCACCTGGTACTGGTACTGGTCGGCCAGGTCGAAGAGATGCTGCAGCCGCTCGGGCTCGTGGTTGGTGTCGTCCAGTACCAGCACCCGGACGTCCCGGCGGCAGTAGGTGGCCAGGTCCTCGTCCAGCCGCTTGTACTCCTCGGAGAAGGGGCCCCGGGGGCCGGGCGTGATCTTGTAGGCGTCAGCAGACACCATCTTGGTGCCGTCACGGTACTTGTCCACAATGGCCCGCGCCAGCGTGGACTTGCCGCTGCCCGGAAGGCCGCGGAGGATGAAAAGGGTCTTGCTCTCCTGCAGCGCAGCCACTGTGGCCTCGTCCTGGAAGAACGGGAACTGCAGCTCGGGCTTGTCCCTGGCGCCTGCGGACGACATCTTGCGGAGGAAGATCTTGGGCAGGAACGTGTGGCTCTTTCGGGAGAAGCCTCTGCTCTGTAGGACGGAGCGGAGACGTCAGCCCGCTCCCTTGAAGTCCCCCCTGTCCTGGCCCGGTTCTAGTGGAAGCCGGGCTCGGGAATCCCCAGACCCTACAGTACCGCCCGTTTCTATAGCTCGGGAGATGGACGGAGCAGCGGTGGCCCTGCCTTCCCTGGGGTCCCTGGATCACCAGCCCCCTGGCGGAGGGGAAGCCTGGTGGGGTTCGTGCCGGCGGGTGGGTCTCTGCCCTGTCCTTGGTCTTGCCTGGCTGCTCTTGGCACCTCCAGTGACGTCCTCCTTGGAGATGGGCTCTGCCTCTGGGCAGGGCCAGCTGCCCTGGCTCAAGGGGCAGAGGCAGTGGGGGTGGAGGAGGGTCGCGCGAGACCGTGCCCTTCCCCCAACAATGGCAGTGGTGGATAATACCCTCTTGTCCCCAGTGGGGGACAATGGGCCAACAGAAGGCTGCTGGGGGGCAGGGCTGAGGACAGGGACAAAGGGCCCCATTCACTGCGGCCACCTCCTCTTCACCCTCTCCAGCCCCCACAAGGCCGCGGTCTCTGTGCCTGCCCCAGGCTGGGGCGCGGGGCACCTGGCCCGTCCGCTGTGTGTGCACAGCGCCTCTCTGGGCCAAGGTGTCCTGCCTGCTAAGAGCAACAGGTGACGACAGCAACCACTGCGCCGCCAACTGCGTGGCTCCCGAGCGGGCGGGGCGACCCAAGCGAGCCTGTCGCCGAGTCCCTCCCTCTCCACCGCCGCCTGTCTGACCTCCCCCCCAGGCCCGCGCGCCTCTTGCACGCGGCCTCCGCGGAAACTCCGTCCTCTCCGGGTAGAGCAGCGGCTTCCTGAGAAGCCCGCGCCAGGCCCGGCCGCAGGTCCCTCCGGCTCACCATCCTGAGTCGGGCGCCGCCGTCCTCTGCGCGGGCCGAGCTCCGCAGCCGCCCGCCTGCGCCAGGGACTCGGCGGTAGCGGTGGGAGGGGGGGGTCGCGCGGGCGCTATGTATAGGCCGGGGGGCGGGACTGGGCCGGAGGAGGCGGGGAAGGGGCGGGGCTTAGGCCCGCTTTTGGCAGCTTTCTATAGCTCCGAGGCGGAGAGGGGCGGGGCATGAACAGGCAAGGGCCAGGGCGGGCCGTGGGGTCAGCAGGGCGGAGCGCGGGGCTTGGGTGGGGCGGGGCCGCGGCCTCCGAGCTCCGGGCCTTAACAGAGTGGGGGCGGCGCCGGAGGGGCTTCCGGGGCGCAGGCGCCTTCGGGAAATCGAAACTGACGGCAGTGGAGATGTAAGAAACCGTAGTCTTGTGCCTTTTTTTGGCCGTACTGGGGCTTGAACTCTTGCACTGTGCCTGTGGCCTTGGGTTCCATTCCAGCAAGAAAACGGAGCCATTTGGTGAGCTACATCCTGAGCCCTTTTCTTAAATTTGGAAGGCAGCTATGGCCATTGCTATACCACCAACGCAAACTTAAATTTTGAGACTGGATCGCACTAAATTTCCCAGGCTGGATTCGAACTTGAACTGGTGATTCTCCTGTCACGGCTTCCCAGAGTGCTGGGTTATGTATCGGAGCGCACACCGTGTAGGCAGAGACTTCTCCTTCCTCGGAGTTAAAGTTTCATCCCTGAAATAGGGATGCAGCCACCTTTCCCAAGGGCCCGCCAGGATCATGATGAGGCAGGGGGCTGAGGTCTCCGAGTCCAGGCCTGACTCCAGTTTCGGTATTTTAACCGACTGTACTGGTGCACACCTGGTGTCCAAGCCCTAGGGGAGGCTGAGGCAGGAGGACTGCAATTCGGAGCCCAGCTAGGGCACTTTGGCGACTTAATCAGGCTGCTTCAAAATGTTTTAAAAAGGGCTTGGAGATGTAGCTCAGTGCAAAAGCCCTGAGACTAATCTCTAGTATAGGAGGAAAAAAAAGTCCTGATACTTTATTATCTGCTATCTCATTGTGAGAGAGAGAGAGAGAATGTAGTTCGGCTGAGAATTCACTACGTAGCTCAGGCTATTCTTGATAGCCGCGAGATCCTCTTGCCTCAGCCTCCTGAGTGCTGGTCTCACATCGGTGCACCACCACGCCTGGTTGCATGAACGTGTCTTCCTCACACGTCTGGGGTTACGCTCGACGGTGGGCACTACATGCAGCCTCGGGTTCCCTCCAGCACGAAAACGGAATCACTTGCCGAGTTTTAGCAGCGCGGTAAATGCGAACCAGGAGGCTGCTTTGCGGGCCCGCACTACCCGCCCCATGCCGCCTCTGCTCCTCCTCCCGGGAGCTCTGGGGGCGCGCTCCAGGCGGTGGGGGGTCACGTTCACAGTGTGACCCCAGGAGAATGAGGCTGTCACCCCACAGCGTGCGCTGCCCACACCTGACTCCCAGGTTTGTCTTTTTTTTCCCGGTCCCGCTCGGTCTTTGAACCCTCCCAGTTCCTGGGCGGCACCTGCTTCTTCACCCGCTGGCCTTCTCCACACCTTTCTCCCCGTTTCTCCCCAGTCCCAGGATGGCACGCGTCACGGCTGCCATCCTAGTGCTATGGGAGGCCGAGTCAGGCAGACCGCGGCTGCAAGCCCAGCCTGAATTTGGTGACCTAGCAACTTAGTGAGACCCTGTCCCAAAATAACTAAATTTTTTAAAAATGCGGGCAGTGGACCTCAGCTTGAAGGCTCCGGGTTCGATCTCCAGCACGAGGGGATTAGGGGCAAAAAAGTGCTAAGCCTGGGCTCGGGTAGTGAGAGATCCCTTTAATGGGCACACGGTGACGCCGAGGTGGACGGGCCGGCCGGCTCAGCCCGAAAGCCTCACTCCGGGCCCGCCGCGCCCGCCTCGCTCTCCGCCCCCTCCCCGGCCGGGCCGGTCTTCTCGCGGCCCCTCGGGACTCCCGGCTCCCGGGCCGGCCCGCCCGCCGCCTCCTCGTCCTCGTCCTCCTCCTCGTCCTCGTCCTCCTCCTCCTCGTCGTCGTCCTCCTCCTCCTCCGCGAGGCCGCCGCCCCGGAGCTCGCCCTCGGACAGCCCCCGCCCGGGCTCGCGGCCCCACTGCCGCACCACCCGCTCGGGCGCACCCTGCGCGCGCCTCCGCTCCTCCTTGGCGGGCACCGGCTCCTCCTCGGCCACCGCGAGGGCCTCTTCTGCAAAACAGGACCGGAGGGGGGCGCGTTGGACCTGTCACCACCGCCCTGGCCCGGGCCCTGCCTGAACCTCCCCGGTTCTTCCCCAGCGAGCGGCTGCAAGGTGGACGCCACTGCCACCTGCCGGGGGGCGCAGGCATGTGCCTCCTGGGGCTGCAGGGAGGCGCCGACCCTGCCTGCCAGCTGCCAGTCCCCTGGCCTCGGTGCCGTGCGGTGCAGTGCCAGAATTCACGCTCGGCCCAGCCTTCCCTTTTCTGTGGGAGCCTCCTGCCTCAGCCTCCCACAGAGGGAGGCAGCGACCCTGAGGCTTCCACTTCCCAAGACCGAGAAAGGCACAGATGCTGATCTGTCCCAGCAGAGCGAATGCTCCTGTCGGGCCACCAGTGCCACCTCCCTGCTGTGACTGGCGGACCAAGGCCGCCAAGTCCCCTATGGCAGTGCCAGGCTCAGGTGGCAAGAGCACAAGAGGGGGCTCTCGGGTCTGTGCCGGATCGTGCCCCAGGGGGGAAGCACAGCGTCCTTGTCCAAGGGGGTGGCGCTCAGGGCTTCCACACTGAGCTCCATCAGCCCTTTGTCACTTTCCAGTCCGGGTCTTGCTGAGTTGTCCCCGCTGGGCTGGCACTGGAGTCGCTCCCGCTTCAGCCTCCCAAGTATGGGCTGCTGGGTGCAGCTACTTGATGAATCACTTGAAAAACTAAGTGAGTCCCAAGTTTGAGCCCAGCCTGGGCAACTCAGTGAGACCCTGACTCAAAAATGGGAAAAGGGCTGGAGATGGAGCTCAGCGGGCAGGCCCTGGGCTCAATCCCCAGGCCCACGAAAAGGAGGGTGAGGCTGGGTGGCACACGCCTGTGACCCTGGCACTCTGGAGGCTGAGGCAGGGGGGCCGCCACAAATTCAAGGACAGCTTGAGACATATAGCAAGGCCTTGTCTCGAAAAAGAACTTTTTAAAAAAGGGAGAAGAGGCGGCGGCAGAAGGTGGCTCAGGGAGCGGTGCCACGAGCTGGCACCGCAGGACAGGTGAGGGCCGCGGGGCTGCCCTCCGGGCTGGGCACTCACCCGTCTCTCTCAGCTTCTCCCTGTAGTTGGTTTTTTTCAGCTCTTCAATGATGCCCTTGTTGGCATCATCCAGGGCCTGCGGGCAGAGGAACTGGTGAGCTTTTCTTCTTCAGTCCTCCTACTACCTCGGCTTCCCACAGCGGGGTGTGTGTGTGTGTGTGTGTGTGTGTGTGTGCGTGTGCATGTGCGTGTGTGCGCCTGTGTGTGTGACAGGCATCCACCCACGCGAGCTCTGTCACCTGTGTCGCACCTGTGCCTCCTCCTTCGGCCCAGGCCTCGCCCCTTGTCCCAAGCGCTGGCTGGGGCCCTGGGCTCCTGCTTTCTCTTCTGCCCTTGAGGACCCAACACTGAGGCTCAGCCACAAAGGTGCGTTTTTGAAAGGCTGGCGCGGCCCTGAGCCAGGTGCCCCTAACATCGAGGTGCCAGGGAGTGCAAGTGGCAGGCATGCACGTGAGCTGCGCCGCCTCCGAGTACTCTTGGCATCTTGAACACCGCAGGGCCCCTTCGGAGTGGCTTTCCAGGGCTGTGTGTGGCCTGGGGGCCTGAACTGCAGACTGTGGGCCTTTTATTTTTTGGTAACAGGAATCAAACTCAGGACCTTGCTCTTGCCAGGCAGATGTGGTTCCACTGAGCTAAATCCCGTCCCTGGCCCAGGACCTATTTTTTTTTAAAGGCAGGGTCCTACTATGCTGTCCATGCTTGCTTTGCACCTCTATGTTCAAGCAACTCTCCTGCCTCAGCCTCCTAAGTAGCTACCAGGTGCCAAGAGCATGTCCCACCCTCTGCTTCCTCACATCACAGCACCAGCCAGAAGGGTCGCCTGAGTGCCCAGCTGGCCTCTTTCACAGCACAGTGCCAGCCTTGGCCCCTAGAGGCTTCTTGCCTAGAGCTGCCAGGCTAGGAGTTGAGGGGCTGGGGACTCATCCCGTGGGGAGTCACCAAGGGCCAGCTGGCGCCCTGTCTCTGCTCTCACGCTGACTCCATCCCTCCCAGAAGGCTGTGCTGTCACTCTGTTCTCTGATGCTCCTGTCTGGACTTCCTGCTGTCACCAGGCTTGCTGGAGACCCAGAGCCCAGCCAGACCCAGCACCAGCCCAGGCTCAGGAAGCTGCGTCTCCCCTTGGTTTTCTTTTCCTTTTCTCTTTCTTTCTTTCTTCTTTCCTTTCTTTCTTTCTTTCTTTTCTTTCTTTCTTCTTTCCTTTCTTTCTTTCTCTTTCTTTCCTTTCTTTCTTTCTTTTCTTTCCTTTCCTTTTTTTTTGTGGAACCAGGAGTTGAACTCAGGATCTTGCACTTGTCAGGTAGGCAATGGCCCTACTGAGCTATATCGCCAGCTCCACCCCCTTTGGTTTCCTGAGATAGTCTGTGCAGCCCAAGCTTATGGCAATCCTCCTGCCTCAGCCTCCTGAGTGCTGGGATCACAGGTGTGCACTGTGCTGTGTGGAGGCCCCAAAGGAGGGACGCAGGACACTGGTATGAGCTGTGCCACACATTGGTGCACAGCACAAGGGTCATCGTTACAGTTCTTCAGACTGGGCTTGAACTTGTGATGCTCCTGCCTTGGTCTCCAGGGTCCCGGGAGCACAGGTGTGCAGCCAGCTGCTTTTCCTGACTTTCTAGACAACTGCCGTCCCGGCCTGAGCCTGATACCTCTGCACTGAGCTATATCCTCGCTCTTTTTAAATTTTTTATTTTGAGACAAACTCTGGCTAAGCCACTAAGGTGCCCAGCCTGGCCTCAAACTTGTGATCCTGGCCTCAGCCCCTCAAAGTGCTAGGATGAGAGGAGTGTGTTCTGCTCCCAGCTAAATTGAGGTAATGCTAATAGAACCACGTGGCCTGCCCTGGAGCACTCGAGGCTGGAGATGCCTGGAGAGGGGCTGGCCCCCAGGCTGAGGGCTCGGGTGCCCTGAGGGAGCTGGCAGAAAGCGGCAGGGACAGGAGCCCAGGGGCACATCCTCCAGCCACAGGCAGGACCCAGCCAAGAACTGAACCACGACAAGGATTTTTTTTTTTCTTTTTTGAGACAGGGTCTCACTTTGTAGTTCAGGTTGGTCTTGAACTCACTGTGCAGCCCAGGTGAGCCTCAAACTCACAGCGATCCTTCTGCCTCTGCCTCCCAAGTGCTGGGATCACAGGCGTGAGTCTCCACACCCAGCACTGTTGTATGTGGTTACCGGGTATTGAACTCAGGACCTTGCACCTGGCTGGCAGGTGCCAGAACCACTGAGCTACATAAAGAATGGGTTTTTCTAGACTGCAAGCCAGTTTATGAGGCTATAATCAGCATTAAATAAATGACAAGTGGAAAGCCAGGTGGGGTTAACCACACTGGTAACTGCAAGGCTGAAGCAGGAGGACTTCAAACCCAAGGGTTTGAGGTCACGCTGGGCAACTAGTGAGACCTTCCAGAAAAATAAATAAATAGAAAGAGGGCCCTGAGCTCAGTTCCCAGTAAACAGGATGATCGGAAATATCAGAGAACAGTTATGAAGATAACTATGTAAAATATTTCCTTTTCCTTCCTGTTCACTTTAAATCAAACTATGCATGGCTGCCACACAAAGGGCAGGAGCAAACCTGTCCGGGCCCCAGAACCCACGCCACCTGTCCCCTGTAGCAGAGGCGGCAAACCCCAATGGCCTTGCCCCCTGACCAGGTGGAGGCCCCGCCCCAAGGGCCCGCCCCGATGGAGACCCCGCCCCCTCAAAGGCCCGCCCCATGCCTGCTTCAGACCCACAGGCTCTGCCCCTCCTGGTCCCGCCCCCAGCTCGGCCCCTCCCCCCGCCCCAAGGCCCCGCCCCTCACACTGATGATGGCCTGCTGTGCCTCCTGGTTGTGCACCAGCTTCGCCCGCTCCAGCGCCTTCTCGAAGTTGTTCACCGCTGACTCAAAGTCTCTCAGCTTTACTGTGGGTGAGGGAGGAGCAGCCTCGGGCAGTGAGCCTGGTCCCAGGCCGGCCCCACCCCAAGACCAACCCCACCGAAGCCGGAGGTCCCAAGGGAGCCCCCTAAGGTCCAGCTTTCAGGGGATCCCCAGGGTTGGGCCGACCCATACTCCGTGATGGTCATCCCAAAACTTCAGAAACAGCTGGGTGTGGTGGGCATGCCTGTCATCCCTGCTCCTGGGGAGGCTGAGGCAGGAGGATGCCAAATTCCAGCCCACCCTGGGCAACTTACAACTTAACAAGACTCTGTCTCCTAATAAGAAACAAAAAGGCCCTGAGTTTAAGCTCAAAACGAAGTGTAAAATGTTGCATTCCTCCAGCTCTTCCTCGGGACCCATCGGGAGAGGAACTCCGAAGCTGGCCACAGTGACCAGGTCAGACGTGTTCTGCACACACATGACCAGGGCAGTCCAGAGGACTGACCTGGGGCCTGCACGACCAACATGCTTCCCTGGAGGAATCCACGGCCGCACCCACTGGCCGAGGGCCACACGTGTGCAGTGCAGGCCAGTCCTGAGCAGGCCCAGCTCTAAGCTCCCTCCACCTTGGGGCTGGCTGCACACGCGGGAGGTTGGCCAGAGATTAACAACCTGCTAGGTCCACTCAGGAGGCTGAAGCAGGAGGGTGTCAAGTCTGAGGTCAGCCTAGGCTACACTTAGTAAGACGCTTCCCAAATTTTTGAAAGGGCTGGGAGCCAGGCCCATGTGCCAGGCCCAGGGTTCCTACCCAGTATCGGGGGCAGGGGAGCTGGCTCCATAAACACAGCAGGCCACTGTTTAGGACTAAGCTCCAGCACGAGGCTTCAGCCAGACTCTAGGCTCAGAGTCAAAGTGGAGTCAGGTGCAGTGCCACAAGCCTTCGATCCCAGCACTCGGGAGGCTGAGGCAGGGGGGTCATCTTCAGTTCAAGGCCAGCCCACCCACGTGGAGTCCCTGAGACCAACGCTCCACATCCCCAAGATGGATCGCAGCTGATTACCTGAGCTGCCAAGGACAGGGCTGAGCAGCGTTGACTGCCACCGGCAGACTGGAACGGCCCCCCCGACCCCTGTGCACAGAAGTAGCAGTAATTCTCTGTGCTGTTTTCCTGTTCCCACCTTATGAGGAAAGGAACTTTGATGTACATCAATGTACAGTTTTTAATTTTGTTCTGAGGCAGGGTCTGGCTGTGTTGTCCAGGCCCTGGAACTGATGCACTCAAGAGCTCCTCCTGGGCTGGGGATTGAGCTCATGGTTCCGGTGCCAGCCTGGCAAGCGCGAGGTCCCCAGTTAGATCCCCAGTAACCACACACCACAGTGCTGGACATGGAGACTCATGCCCACCAGCATTTGTACCACACACCGTAATGCCAGGTATGGTGGTCCACGCCTGTAACCCCAGCTCTCGGGAAGCAGAGGCAGGAGAATTGCTGAGTTTGAGGTTGAGCTCAGGACCAGCCTGAACTACAAAGCGAGACCCTGTCTCAAAAAACAGGAGAGATCGGGCCGGGGAGTTAGCTCAGTGGTTCCGGCGCCTGTCTTGCAAGCGCAAGGACCCGGGTTCGATTCCCCGGTAACCACATAACAATACTGGGTATGGAGACCCACACCCAGCAGCAACCAGTACCACATACCACAGTGCCGGGCATGGTGGCTCACGCCTGTGGTCCCAGCACTCGGGAGGCAGAGGCAGGAGGATTGTGATGTGAGTTGGAGGCTGAGCTCAGGGCCAGCCTGAACCACAAAGCGAGACCCTGTCTCAAAAAACCTAAAAAAAAAAAAAAAAAAAAAAAACTTTGAAAAAAAAAAAAAAAACAGGAGAGATCTTCCTGTCTCAGCATCCTCAGTAGCGGGGACCACACGTGCCTGGCTCTACTCTGACCACTGCTTTGTAGTTCCACTTTCCCCAGACCTTTTTTTTTTTTTCTACTGGAGACTGAACCCAGGGCCAGGACAGGGATGGCAGGTGGCTGGCTCTG